>WAAE01011048.1:43444-94456 GCA_013400495.1 Nicator chloris
TTTCCTTTCCTTTCCTTTCCTTTCCTTTCCTTTCCTTTCCTTTCCTTTCCTTTCCTTTCCTTTCCTTTCCTTTCCTTTCCTTTCCTTTCCTTTCCGTCTTTTCTCCCCATGTTTTAGGAATAGTACAAATTATAAGAAATAAAATGTTTTAGCACTGTGGCATTCAATTTCACAAGCTTTTTTCAAAATAATTTCACATATTCATAGTTCACATTTCAGCTGCTAAAATTTCCCTGCAGGCAGAACTTATAGCCTTGAGAAGTGCTGGAGTCTTATATTTGCCTATTAAGGCAGTAAGGAGTTAGAGTATGCACAGGGAAGTCTAGAGACAGGTCTAAAACCCCAATCTTGTCCAGAGAAGATAATATGCTAGGAGAAGTGAATCATCTTACATTCATTATGGACTAATAATATCCAGCACTAGTAGTTCCACAAAAAAGTTATAGACAAGAAGGATCCTGTCTTCCTTTAAACATCTTGTAAATGTTCAGGTCAAAATAATAGTTAATTCTTGAGAAGATGCAGAGGTTTTCATGCTGTGGATGTTTAGTTGCCTTTAAGCATCTCAGACTCCCTTTTCTATCAAACATTTACAAAGAAATGGTTTCACTAAGCAAACAGGTGAGATGAGACTTTAATAAATTAAACAAGTCTAAAATAAAGGCTTATTTAACTGCAGAAGTTGTTTGTGAAGAATAAAAGGTTTTAATCAAACTTGCCATCAACACTTTCAAAAGGAAAATCCATTTTTCAGTTGTGGCTTGGTCAAATTCTTTGAAGTATTAATGTAACCCTGAGAAACTGACTATTAGTCTCAAGCAATTGCTGGACATTAGACACAACAAAAACAGGAAAAGTTCAAGAGTCTCTGTTGACTTTCCGCTTGATTGTAACAAACTACTCACTTTCTGGGTTTTCTTTTTTGAAGTGGAATTTTATACAGCAAGGCCAGGCTTTGTTTTTTTTCTTTTCTTTTTTTCTTTTTTTTTTTTTTAATTTCCTTGATACACAAAATTCCCACCAACCTGTGCTCTCTCTTTCAGTTCAAACGTGAGGGACTGCTGTTTGAATTTAATGCACACACTGCTAAGTCAGTTTAATTCAAAGGCACAGCTCCAGTATACCTGAAAGGAAAACCTGAAACATCAATTCATGGGTCAGAAGCAAATCTGGCTGGTAATTACAGGTTCTTGTGAAATATGATGTCAATTAACCAATGTCCACCTATCTAGACAGAAAAGTACCACATGTTCCTGTCACAAACTTATTTATTATGCAGTACATTGCTTCATTTTGTCAGAGCTCAGATAGACTTAAATAAGGAGCACTCAGATAGTCTTTTACATTATTTCCAGGGAAAAAAACCAGCTGAATAAAAATATTGTCCCATAGATCTAAAAATGCTAGGGGATAATCCACTAACATTAGGAAATTTGCATTACAAAAGAGAGAAAAGGAAAGAGAGAGGTGCATTAGCACCAGGATATTCCACGCTGAGGCAGTCTGACTAAGGAACAACATCCCATAAAGCAGACACACACTTCACACAGTATTCATATACTCAGAGGAGTGCTCTTTTATGAATGCTTTAATACTTTGGGATCATGTGTGTTGTTTTAGAGTTGCATTAGTCACACCCTGGGGAAATGTGAGCTTCCACGTCTGCCCATTTCAGTGCTGCCTTACCTTGACCCACAGAATTTACCACATTAAGAGAGGATTTAAATCTTGATTATTTTCACCTGTTGGCTTTCAATCTTTTTTTTTTTTTTCTTTTTTTACCTAAGAGGTCTGCCCTCTAAGAGTGATACAGTTCATAAAACTGGTGACCTTTGCCTGGCTTCTTGATTTAAGCAGAACAGAGGAGTAAAGGGACTTTCGTGCACTGGTAGGAGAACAAAAATATAAAACAAAATTGTTGCCAGTCCCTATTCAGCTGAAAAGATTAAGAAAAGCTCTTTCATTTCCATTCTTATTATGGGGGTGGGCACAACTGTTTCCCATGCTTTCCTGCACCATCCAGTTCCCATTCCATCCTTTAGAGCTAGAGGGTAGGAGTGGACATGCCAGTCTGTTGCACATCCTGCTGGTTTGGGGGTTCCCTGTGACTCCATACTGCCCCATGTGTAGAAAAACTTCATTTTTTCCACTGTTTTCTGTCCAGAGACAGACAAAATGGAAGCAGAAAAAAAAAATTCTTACATATTTTTGTTCCTAAACAAAATCACTCTTAACTTTCCAAGACTGCTTGAAACTTCAGACAGCTATTTGGAAGAGAAAGTTATTACATCCCACAGAGATGTCCCCAAACCCCTTTGCTGTTAGCATGTTAGGAAAATCTGTGTTGTTCACTTCTGGGAGTAGGTCAGTATACTTGCAGCCTGATAGGATCTGGATTCCCAACCTTGTGACCTACCAAATGATGATACATCACTTCATTCAGACTTTCTATGGCAGGGAAAAGAATGTGTGAGGAAAATTGAGAGGACATGGAAAAAGAAAAGAGAGGGGAAAAAAAAGTCAAGTAAAAGTCCTCCTGCTTTCACTTTTTTTACCTTAGAACTTTCATCTTATTTTATTGTACTTTTCCCCCTCTCAAGATTTTTCATTCCAAATCTTACCAAAATAGTATAAAAAAAGCTAGAAAATTCCTCAAGTTTTCTCACTGTTTCCAAGTCAAAATACACTGTAGAAGGACTCAGGAACTTTTAAAGATTCACTAACAGAAAGTATTCAAATTCACCTGACACCTAGCAGAGGTTTAGTAAAATCCAATCAAAATTACATCAGGTAGCAATAAACAGGGAAGGAACTTTTGACAGTAGAAAAGAGATCAGAGTCATTGGAGGAGGTGAAGGTCAGTGGTCAGAGGAGAGGAGGGATGGTAATATGAAAGCACAGCAAAGGACGACATAAATGGTCCTGCCGCAGTAAGGCTGATAATGATGTAGTTAGTGTAAATGGGAAAGGATATTTAACAATCAGCATAAATGAATAGGTTTTGGAGGGTAATCAAGAATGGAATTAAATTGGGAGGAGTATGGGAGGAACAGAGAAGTCCTCAGAGGTTTTGGAGAAGATTTATTTGAACTGAAACGTCAGTTGATTTTCATCTCAAGAGAGAACTACCACATATAAACTCAAAATGTACCTCTTCTTTAATACTGCAGAATACAGTGACAAATGTTATTACACAAACTTCTCCTTAAATACCTATCCCACGATACCTTTGATGCAGTTCACAAAATTAGATTGTCTGCATTAGCAATCACAACCCCAGCTCAGGCCTGTGGTAAAATACAGTGCTACTCTTCCATGTGAGATCTGTTGGACCTCTGTAATTCAGAACCTATAATGCAAAACAGTAATGAAAGAGATTTATTTGGTTGTTGTTTTGTTTTGTTTGTTTACTTTAATTTTAACTGGAACAAAATATCAGCCGTGAAATGCAGATATCTAAACAGTTTTCCTTTCTTTCTAATTTCTGAAGAGATGTCTTGACTAGATGTGTAACCTAAGTTTAATTAAATATTGTACTGGTTTTTCTTCTTTGCCCAACACTGCCTTTTTCTTCTAATGATCTATTTTCCTCTTTTCATGACTGTTTCCCATTTCCTCTTGATGTCATTGCCACTGATGTTATTCTCTCAAGCAAACTTGTACTGTTTCATCTATCCCAGTTGCCCTTGCTATTGTTCTCCTCCCCTTTGTATTGCTGTCCTTATGTGTCTTATGACCTTATTACTGTGCAACTCTTAACCTTTTCTTTTGGCAATCATTTACAGGAAAGACATGCTGTTACTGAGATGACCAGCAATGAGCTAAATGTCTTAACTCTCATTACTGACAGCTGGTGCCTGAACTATGGGATTTTTAGGGTACAAATGAGGAGCAGTCCATACAGCAAACAAAGCCTAATGCTAAATGACAATGTGTTATCCTGTAGAGATCAGGACAGTGATTTACTGCAGGGATCACTGTTACTCAGAGATTTATTTAAGATTTTGACTTATGGCTTGGAAGATAACATGCTTAATTCAGCTCACAGGTGAAGAGTCCAGGCAGCCAGGGAATTATTAGACTAGGATGGGATGAAGGTATACTAAAGTCTGATAACGTCAGTGCAGCTGAATGAAAATATGGAGATGGAGTGGACATACAGTGAAAACACAAGTAGGAAGAAAAGACAAGGAAAATAAAAAGACAGAAAACAGTTTTTCTCTGAAATGTATCCTCATAGAATTTCCTACAAGTGCTGCATTTAGTACTGGGCTCCTCATTCAAAATGGGAAGTGGTTAGAGTGCAGAGAGGACTTGTAGTACAGCACATGGCTATAGTGCAACACAGACATCATGTCAGCCTGCAGACTTACCTGAAACCATCATAATAATCAGCCAAGCTAGGCTTGAAATTAACAATGCTGGACCAACATCGGCATGGCTCCCAGTTTGGCACAGAATCCTGAGTGAGTTTTGCAGATGGTGCCAAAACCCAGGATTAGTAGCTAAACAACTTAAGTTTTCAAGGCAGGTTTCTACTCCTTGCAATCCCACATGTGAGTTTCAAGATGGGCATAGCTACTTGGATAAGTGTTTATTAGAAAAGTGAAAAGTGAAAAAAGTTAGAAAAGGTCCACAGTCTGGGCAAATAACAGAAACTGAGTCTAGAGAAAACAGCATCTCTTCAGTTGAAACCTATGAGAACAGTAATTTCAGTAATTTTGTGGGTAATGAGGCTTTTTCTTCTTGCACTGTTGTCATGGTTGCATGCTTACATGTTCATTAGTTTGTCCTTTGCTAAAAATCACTGATAAAAACCAGAAAATACTCTCACATCTCCAAAAGGCCTTGAGTCTTTCTCAGCTTACTTCCTCCCTCAACAAAAAAAAAAAAAAAAAAAAAAAAAAAAAAAAAAAAAATCCCTTAAGCTAACCTTGAAGATGCTGAAATCTATTAAGATGTAAATGGGGGGAAAAGTCATATTTGCTTATCTTGATATTACCCAATTTAATATTCAGATGTTGTTCTCTAACAAGTGAACAATTTTCTTTCAGTAGCTGGTTCATTCGACTTAAGAAAAGCTAGAAAAATCTTTTTGGTGACTATTGCTTGGGCATCCTGCCAAGTCCATCTGCAGCAGCAAAGTTACTTACTACACGAAGCTATGTTATTTATTTTGCTTAATTTTTAGTTTGTTTTCTTTAGTGTTTTTTTCTCATGCCTACACTACCATATGACCCTCTGGTGTTTCAGGACAATGAAGATCATCCACTGAAAGTAATTCAGCATTTTTCAGTCCAGCACAGCAGAGATCTATAACAGTCCCAAGCAAGACATTGATAATTACATGGAATCTAATACAGAAGATCAAAAGCTTCTGATTTTGGAATCTTTAAAGTACCCAAGAAGACAGAGTAAAACACAGATTAAGGAGAGTTTAGTTTTCAGTGGGAAATGAAGCTGTAGAATAAAGTAAAAAGTAGAGGGAAGGAAGTGTGAAGGCTTTGAAGTAGAGCCACAACTCAGCTCACACTCTGATTTATACACACAATCTTTCTCTTTTTTTCCCACAATAAATCACTGTTGCATGAGAGATTTTGGTATCTAATGGCTGCACAGGAGGAATTCTTATGTCATTTTTCTTCTTTGCTGGGAAAGCCTCCCTACTAACTCTTCCCTTCCATCTTCCCAGAACTTTGAATATTTATGCAAAGTTTGTAGACACAAAACAGGTTAAACAAACTGTTCAGAAATACCTCTGCAGAGTAATATCATTCTGAGTATTACCTCCAGACCATGTTTTCTACTTTATTTGCTGAATCAGATCCTTTACTAGTGTAAAATTGGCATATTGCAATTGTATTTTCAGGTCTTCTTTTTCACATCAATATAGAATATATAGTCTAATATCTATTTTGATAGTAGGGATGTAGGAGAGAAAAATAAGTATATGTTTAAAAACTGGAAGGCTTACACAAATGTTTCATGTTTAAAGAGGACAGGAATCTCCTGCACTCATTGACAGCACTGTAAATTTCTCCACACTGCCAAAAATCAGGGAGCCAGGGCAGAGTTAATTCAGTAAATAAATTTCCATTCCAGAGAAAAAAATGCTGTAATTCAGAACTGAGGTGTGAGGTGCACAGAAATATTCTAGTGTCTTACTGTTACACTCAAAGTGTTTGATTTTGCTAAGTCTTATGTATCACCTGTTACAATTATTCACTGTCTGTAGAAGGTAAGTTAATTTACCTGGGAAGTACTGTGAGACATGATGATGCAATCATAATCTATTCAAAGCCCATGGTATTTTGAAGAATTTGGGTGAGATTGTGGAGGGAATTATAACATTATCAAAAGTTAAAGCTCCTTGGGGTGACAATCAGAGCCTCTCTGCTTTTTGTATGGGGCATCCATATTGCTTAAAAGGCCATTGTGCTGGTTTGGGCTGAAATAGAGCTAAATTTCTTCATAGTAGCTGGCATAGGGCTGTGTTTGGATTTGTACTGAAAAAAGGTTGACAACAGAGGGATGTTTTTGTTATTGCTGAGCAGGGCTTAGACAGAGTCAAGGCCTTTTCTGCTTCTCATATCTCGGCGAGCAGGCTGGGGGGGAGCAGGGAGCTGGGAGGCACCACAGCTGGGACAGCTGACCCCAGCTGACCAAAGCAATACCCTTATAATATGATGATGTGCTCAGCAAGAAAACTGGGTCAGAAAGTTGGTGGATGGTGGGGGGCACTGCTCAGGGCCTGGCTGGGCATGTGTCAGCTGGTGGTGAGAAACTGTTTTCATGCTAAAACGTATTTTTTTTTGTTTTATTTTTATCCGTCTTTGTTATTTTTGCTCTTTTCTTTATTGTCATTGTTATTGTTGATTTTAAGTTACTAAACTGTATTTATCTTGGCCCACAAATTTTCTCACCCCATCCCACTGAGGGGGGAGTAAGTGAGGAGTTGTGTGGTGCTTAGTTACAAGCTGAATTTAAGCCGTGTTCAGAACCATGTTAGGAAACTCAGCTTTTGTCATCTAAACTGTCCCAGAAAGATGATGGAAATGCATAGGAGCCACTAGACATGAGACATAAGATACTAGACAATGAAATTCTAAATCAATAATTTTTTCAGGCCGTCAGGCAAGGATAGAAACAAGACCAAATTGCTTAATGCTAGAAGAATAGCCTAAGAAAGCAATATTTCATTAATCAAAAATTTATAAAAGCCTTGTCACTGTCAGTCTGTTGGATGTTAAAAAACTGAAACGTCTACTAGCACAAAACAACAATTTGCTTGTGGCAGAAAAAGCAGTGGGGAAAGGTGGTTTCATTTACACCCTCAAGTATAAGTGCCTTCACTTACAATTGAAATAACTTTTATCTTATTGTTATTATGAAATGATATTTTTATATTATTATTATTATATTATGAAATAACATTTTTTTAACCTGAGCAAGCGAGATTCCAAAGGCAGCGGAGATCTTCTATCAATGTTCTATTTGTTTTTCTAAGTGTAGAACAGTACAAGAAAAAAAAAATAAAGTACAGTTCAACATATATAAATATATATAAATATTCATATGAGTGTAAATATATGCATTATATGTTCACATACACATGTACATGAAGCCTAGACACACCTCAGCAAGTATCACCACACTTGTGCTACTTCTATCAAATGGTACCACCATTTCTGATGATGGAGATTCCAAATCCTTCCCCAACCTGGAACAGAAATGCATGTACTTAATTTTGCTTCTAAGCCTTTCCTGCAGTGTTAGGGCACTTTCACAGGGATGCCTGCAAATTTGGGTACCACTTTGTGTATTCCACCATGCAGGTGCTTAGTGTAAGTAGTGTGAAAATACAGGCATCAACAGTAGCCACGGTGAGCTGTGAGACATTGGTGACCTCCCCAGGTGCACCCCAGGAGGGAACAGAGACTGCACTTTCCCCCTCCCCGTGTCACTTACACAGACAGGAGGCTTCTGCATCATGATGTTGCTCTGCTGTCACCTATCTCAGTAAAAAACCTGTCATTCCCTTTTCCACTGCTACTTGTAGCTGCAGGCAGCAGACATGGGGAAACAAAGAACTTGTGTCAGATACCTTCTCTTAACTGAATTCAAGGACTGCCAGAGATTGTGGCCGAGTCCTATTTAAACCAAAAAAGCCCCAAATCTGCTCCACTGAAGAATTAATCCTAGCTTGAACTAGTTCTTGCTAAGTGTACATAAAAGTTTAGTCCAGAATCACATTATCACTGTCTTTTGTAGGTAGAGAGGGTAATCACTCTGTACCCTGCTCCTGTTCACTACAGAAGATACTTTCACTTTGGTCCCACAATGCAGAGACTATGTATTTTAATGTATTAAAAGAGTGCAAATTCAGTAATAAAATCATCCCATTATTGCAATGTAAGTTTGGTGAATCCAGTGCATCATGGTAAATCATTAGGTACTCTTATCTCAAAAATCTTAAAAAAACTTGATCATTTTTTAATCTGAACTTTAAAAGAATGTATTATTTTATCTTGCCTTAGAAGCCATGAAAATTTACTCATATGTCTAAGTCATTAACATGTAGTCACACTACTAAAGAATGCACAGTTTACAATAATGTGCATGTACGTACTGTGAGTAGTATCTTAAAAATGCTGTATACCTAACCAGCACTGAGGCTCATTCAGGTCTGTGCATGACTTGATCACAATTCTCAATGAAAAGCACTAAGTTTTGGTGCAGCTGACAAAAATAAAGAGAAAGGTTGTTTTTGTGGAGACAGTTCAGCTCTGGGACACCCGACCTAGTTTTAGTACCCTGGATCAACCAAAGAGCTTCCCACAGTGCTTCCATTCGACTTCAGGCGAGGTTATTCACCTACCCTGTGATTCAGTTCCCCAGGCACAAAATAAAGACGTTTTCTTATCTCACTGGGGTGTTATAATGACAAAACTGAGTAACTGTGATGTGCTCACATGCTACAGCAGACAGCCACGGAAGTACTTAGACCGACAGTAAGACATACAACCCAGAAGTTTAACTCAAATTATCTGATACATTCTAAGGGCTCTTATCTTTAAAGGGAAGCCTTTCCATAAGCAAACCAAATGATCTAGTCTCAGGCTAACCAGGCTAAGTGGGATCTTTCTTCTTTCCTTTGAACAGGTTTCAAAGTAAAACAAGATAAGCAGAAGCTCCTTAGAGGACCTCTCTTCACAGAGAGCTGGGATGTGACAAGAAGTGCAAAGCATCTCTAATTTCAGGAGCAAAAGGTTTAGTTTGGTAGGGTGAAATGTAGTGTTTACATCCACAATAGATAAAAGAAAGAAATTCCCCAGTCCTCAGGGGATGGGCCACAGGGAATTCTTTTCCCTTTGTTTTCCCCTTTGTTTTAAGTGCAGACAGATGCCAATCAATGAAATATGTATGCTGCAGGAATTTAGAGAAGACTTTCCATACAGTACTAAAACATACACCTCTGCTGTGTCTTGATAGATATATTCATGTGTAGTTTATAGCTGCTAAATAAATAAATTATACACCTTGAAAACTATTTTTTATTAATTGATTAGCACTAAAAATATACTGCTAGTAAGATTTAACAGGAGTTGTTTTGGCTGGAAATTGATACTTAATCTAATTTAAATGCCTGTCATGCTTGGGTTGTTTTTCGGTGGTTTTGACAAAATAATGACACTACTGAAGTGTGAAAACACATCTCTATAAAAAGTACTTTTAAAAATCAGAATTTCTATCATGTTCTTGAATATGACTTACATTTTGTTCAATAGTTATGCCATCCTACTCTTCATAAAGTAACGCATTGCTTAACATTTGTGCATGCACATTTTCTTTAGAGACAGACAAACAATTTTCTCAGTAATTTTTTCTGTTCCGAGAATGACTGAAAACTGGTCATCCTTTCTGAAAGCAAGGGACTTTAGAATGAGTTTTAATGCTCTGTTCTCCATATTTAATACTTGATAGAGAAGCAGTTCTCCAACACAAGTACTATTATATACACTGTCTTCACTGCAGTGACACACACTAATTGTATGTGTGCTCAAACTCCTGTCTCAGTCAGTTAATCATTTTTGCATCAAGGCTCTCTGGAGAGACTTATAGCACCTGCCAGTAGTCCTCTCAATAAAAGCAGACTAATAGCCATCACTGTTCTTTAGCACACACTGAAGAAAAGCAGCTATATCTTAATGGGTCAGACACGTTTATGTGTTTTTCCACAAGTTCGTGTCCCACCCATACCAACTGTGAATCAACCTCGTCACCTGACATATTTACTGTTCTGCAGGTAATAAAAGATTGGTATGTCATCCTACTACTGCTTTGCCACTTGGGTGCATCTGAAGCGTGTCATTTGAGGTCACAGACCTATTATCCCAGCACAATAGCATGAAGCAGATTGCCCTGGTGTCGATGTGTTATTAAGCCAGGAAGAAATTTCAGCAAGGGCCAATACCATCCAATAAAATGAGATGCAGCTTTTTTTTGTTCCGTTTTTGTTTTTGTTTTTGTTTTGCAAAAGTTGCAGAAAAGGTATCAGAGAACCCATCTGCATGAGCAAATTTTGATAAGTTGCTTGACATCTTTCAATCTTTGGCTTGAGTCTCTGTATCTGCGTAAAATTTCCAAAAATTAAGATAGTGGCTATAAAACAGAACATAATGCCAACAAACCCAACATCATTTATGGAAATTAAATGCCTAACTCTGACATACATGGGAGTATTAGTCTCAATCAGGAGTAAAATTTAACCAAGAATTTATCAAGGTGTGTAAGTTGTGGCATTTCCTGTCCTCGCAGGTTGCAAGGAAGAACATGGCATGCCGTATTTGGCTGGCCTAAAAATGCAAGAGTTAAGCAAACTTGACTTTGGTTAAGTTTGGACTTGAACTTTGATGGTTCAAGAGATCTCAGTAAAATAGTTAAGTAACTCTGACTTAGCTTGTATCATTTAGCAACACATTGCTACACACTGAATAACATAAATACAAAGGAAGAATATGCTCTTCCTTTGCCTGTCACTAAACCCTCTGATATCCACATATAAGGGTAACAAAACCACAAGGAAACCCCAAACTATATTTATTGCAACTGTAAACATCCTAATTTAATCTCCTAGAATGATTGTACTACCTAGGACAAAGTGAGGAAAGGTTCTTTCACACGTTCTTCTCTCTCCTGGTTATCTTAAACCAAAAAAAATCTCTAATAAATGAAATAGCTTTTCAGATAAATGAAATACAGACATTTCTTCTAAAATATTTAAATTCAGAGTTCAATAGGGAGCTTGATCCCAGCTATCTAATTCTTTTAAAACTCTGGGGGAAAGCTGTACTCTCTATTAAAACCCACTAAATTAATTTAAATGTAAAACTCCTATAAATTAATTGCGTGTGCCCTTTTGAGACATTTCCTGCTCTGCCACACTGAGGGACCAGAGATATGTGAGTTCAGCCACCTCAGACTGAACCTACTGCAAAACTTCCCATAAAAGTGTCCGCTGGTAGCAGAGGGGCTGACACCCAGGAGGAGGAAATCGACGTCGCCCAAACCGAATTGATGATGTAAGGATCACTGGAACTACTTTTCTGAGATTGACAAAGTAACGCCCTGAGCTCCTCCAGGTTCTCTCAGCCCCTACTTGGGGGCGGGCAGTGCATGTACAAGTCAACCAGCTCCGTTCTTCCTTTGGGTTTGATGGCAGCCCTGCACCCTCCGCTGTTGGAGGGAAGGGTGCAGGACACAGACTGCAAGATTGTTGCCCAGATGTTTCAAGCCACCCACAGAAAGGCATCAATGGGCCATAAATTTGTGAGGGGAGAGAAAGATTTGCAAAAGAATTGAAGGCAACCTTAGGGAGAAGCTGGAATAAAAGGAGCTCTGCTGGTGGTAGGGTACTGGTAGATGGACAGGCTGGGGGGTTTCCTGTTGCAATCTGCTCCCTGCTAGCCATGAATTTTAACCACTTGTACACAGTGATTGCTTTCCTTGTTTAGACTCCTACTGACACACAGCCACATAGTCAGACAAAGGTCAGAATTACCAAAATACCATAAACTGCCTACACACAACCTTTGAAAAAAGGAAGCATCTGGCTTACCAACATGGGGGTTTTTTTTCAAATTCTTGTGCAACCACATTGGGGATTTTCTTTGCATTTCTCTTTAAATTTCATGCAGTGTTAACTTTCATGGGTGATTATATTCTTCCTTTTAGGTCAAGAATATGTTCTACACTTTTTGTAGTTGCTTTAATTACTAATTACAAAGAAAGAAACAATCCTAGACAATTTAGGAAACAAACCTAAAGTCCTGATTTCACTTTTTTTTTTTTTTTACTACTGAATAATAATATTTTTCTTCTAAAGTTTAATCTGTAGGTTCACAAATGCAAGAAAGGACAAGTATTTTTATTTTGTCTCAAACACACCACAGTTATGTGGTACCAGCGAGAGCCACGTGTATTTATGTACCAGCAGAGCTTGCACCAGCAGGATTTGGATGTCTCTCTTCTCCCAGGCATCAGACCCTCATGCTACTTAAATTGCCCCCAATTTCTCTACTGGATTATGTTATACAGAGCCACTAATTATCCTGAGATTTCCTATCACATTTATTGGCAGAGAAGATCACTGCTGTCCTTTTCCATTGGAGCTGCTTGAAAGGAGTGAGGTGTGTTCCTCAGTTATGGCCAATGCAGGAATAGCCACACCTGACTCCAATTTTCCTTAGATTGTCCTCAGGGGATTTATCAAATAATGACAGGGGCTCCCTGGCTTTTATTCTGATGCATAACTTTTCCACATATTGCAGAAAGTAATTGCAAAGGAATTCGCCACCAGGGTTATCTTCCAGGGTTTTCTCAGGCAGGAGACAAACCTTAGGTTTTAATCTTTAACTGAAGGATCTTAGAAATTATCTACAACTAAACTCAAGAGAAATCAGCATGATAGTAAAGTTTAAGAAAGTTCCATTATCTGAACTAAAAATTTAAATATGGTACAATATATATTAAAGGAAATTAGACTGAGAGACAAACCCCTCCTGGTGTAATGTTCTCCAGACGATCAATAAAAGCCGTGTGTTGTATCACAGAAGTTTGACCAGCATAGTTGCAGAGGAGGCCTGTGCAGTTCATTATAAAAGCCCTTTGGGGACAGCCAGCCTTGTTTCTAAGCAGTGTTATTTATCATCAGAAAAGCAAAAAACTATTATAAATCATAGTATCTGATATTAAGGGCTAAGCATATGCACAAGACAGAAATACCTTAAAACACCTGACATTGAACTAAGGAAGTCATATTAGACGTGTTTGTTTAATTTAGAGCAAATAACACACACTGTTCACTTCATATGAGGTCTCACCCTGAAGCAGCCACACAAGATGACATGATTGCATGACAGACCACAAGTGTCACACAAACAACCAGTGCCCTTTGGCCATAACACTTACAATATGATCAGAAGGTTCATAGCCAAGGCAAACATAACCAAAGATCCCAGTTGTACTGGATGAATATAGGCTCTTTGGATTTCACGGAGCATCAAGTTAGCTGATATTCTCAGTTAGAAAAGCACAGTCAGCACTGGACATGTAAGGTTTACTTCCCTTTTTCAAGGCTTAAAAAACTTTCAGATGTCACCAATTATAAACAAACAAACACACAAACCACTGGACTGGATCTTGAGGACAAGTAATTTATATTATTTGTGGTCTTCAAGCTCAGGGTACAATGATTGTGCTTGATGTTCCCTATCCCATTATATGCCTTCTACAAGAAAACCCAGTGGCTGGCTTCGAGTTTTCAAGTCATTTTTAAAGCCTGCATTATGCATTTAAAGTAAGATTTTTAAGGACAAGACATTTTGAAGTACATTACATCTGACTCAGACTAACAATGAATTTCTCTGTGGTCTTACTGGATGAAAAGGCAGTCTTGGGTGAACCTGTTCTCTTTAATCACAGCGAAATAATACTCTTTGATTTTCAGTGCATGTCATTCACAGTTATTTATAGGACAATGCTGGAAGTCAAAACAGTCATCAAGGGTTAGTAGATATTAGACTTAACATCATACGTTTTCATTAATGGGCTTAAATGAACAAGTAAAGAAATACTCCAGTGATTAAGGCTATTAGAAAACTAGTCACTCATATCAGCCACCAAACACGAGTCTCAAATTTCCATTAAAAAAGTATTTTCTGTCTTAATGAATGATTATTTGGTCACAATATGATTTTCTGGAAACAGCTAAATTATGATGCATCACTAAGTACTGATGGCTCAAAAATTTAATTGCCTGTGTCAGATTCTCTTCCTAAAAATCAGGCACTAGGATCCAAGCAGCTAAAACTATTATTTCTACAAATATATCTAGTTTTAAGCAACATTACAGTCTTTTAAAAGCCCATTGCCATCTGCTCTGTCAAAGTAATAAATGAAGAAGTTGAATTTACATGTGGCACTCTGTTAAATGAGGTAAAGTTCAGAACAGACTTTTGCTTCCCAGCAGATGGGGATCTCCCAGCAGGGATGGAAGTCAACAAAGAGGGTAGCAGGGGGTTTCCATAAATTCATGTGATCCCTGGGCAGAACTAAATGGATTAAATAACAAGGAGTCTAGGAGTTAAGCTGTATCTTGTTATACCAAGATGTCTCTACATATTAGGTACACAACAGTTATTCATTTTTTCTTGATAAAGTAGAAAAAACATACTATGTTTTTTCTTTGAATTTTGAGCTTGTTTTTCCTTGTGTCTTCTTGTGGAATTGCAGAGCATGAGGCAAACTATAAATGTCTTCTACACAATAAGAAGATATTGAAAAGTCTATGTTATCATAGGGAAAGGCAAAAGGTGTCTGTGAATAGCATTCAAAGGTTTCACTCCAGTATCCTAAAACTGCTACCATTCATTGTTCATTAACATTTGGATCACAGGATTTATTGTAAGAGGTTTTTTAAAAGCATTTTAAATATTATTTATCTTTTGCGACTGCCGAAGTGGACAAATTTGGTAGAATTTCCCTTGTTTTACAGATTTCTTTTTATCACCTAGATTCATCACAATTGAGGAGCTAGTAATCAAACAATAGGGTTTAAAAATGAAAATATTAACGAGAAAGTGATTGGATGAGTACAATATGCATCTTTAAAGTTATTTGTATGTTTGTGGGCAAAGAAATCGACATTGAGTTTAGGTTTTAATTTTAGGGCCTTTGAGCTTGAACAAGAAACTGAATAGCCAATATTATAATGCATCACAGTGAACAGATACGTTTGCCTTTGAATAGTCTTTCATATTTGCTTTTGACAGCATATTCCAAAATTAGTCTCCTGAATTTTTTATGTTTTGTCTGACATGGTTTCTGACATTCCTTGAACAAGCACCTGATCTGGAGCAAGGATTTTAAACTTGAGTTGTTTATTTGTTTGTTTAAATTTACTTGGGCTGAAATCATGCCATTATTTGCATCAGTGACCAAGATGGCTGCTTCCTATATTATTGAATGGTAAGGCTGTTCTTTTTTTCACTGTTTCATAGCATTGGATTTTCAGTAGATGAAAACCAAAATTTGCCTGCTTATGGTTTTGTTAGGTTGTATGAACTGGTTACTTGCAGTGTTTGTATCTGCAAACTTCTGTGACTCAGCATTTGAGATGTTGTACTTTGCTTAATTCCAGCTCAGACAAACACAAGGAAAGTGTTTGCTCCTGTAGCAGAAGTAACAGATATTTGTTTAGTCTGAATGGTATTTTAATTAAGAAAAAAATATTTTAAATTTTACTTGATGTTTATAGAGAGAGGTGTTTCATTTTAGGCACGATACAGATATATGCCCATCTACACCAATATGTATCCACACAAGCATTTTGGATGGTTTTAATTAGAGAAATGACAACAGGGCCTGTGTCACCTGATTGCCTGACTGCTGAAAAACAAATTCTTCACTTAAGAATTATGATTGATTTAGAAATATAGAATAATTAATATGATTATTGCAAATCTTAAATATTATTGTTTACAGACTTTTCTGTTTAACCATCTTTTGTACTTTATCTGACACTAAACCTCATGAAGGATAATCCCTTTCCCAAGGAGGCAATACATTTCCAAAAGTCTTTTGTTAAGGTGACAGGCTAGTAATTCTACCCCATCAGCCCTCCTTTCCCATATTGCCAACTCTTAGCATGTGCAATAAGTTTAGGGGGAGGATCTCTTTGTCAAAATGCATTCATCGCAATCTTAACCCAAATTCTGGCACACATTTATTCTCACGTCTCCTCTAAAAGGCATGTGGCAATTTCAACAGCTGTTAACTTTGACCTGACTGGCTTTGGGTCTTCTGAGAAGAAAAGCACTACATAAGAGTGTAATGTGATAGAAATAGGCTGCCCAGACTCCTCAGCAGCAGTAGGACCAATTTCCTACTGCAGAAACATCGTAGCACATTCAGTTCCCAAACAAATGATGGGCTATTGCTGGTTGATTTGCCAGTGAGCATCTACAGACAAGGTAATGGTGAGACAGTGGGAGTAACAGGCTGCAAGCTTCAAACCTCTAGCACATTTTTGTTTTCACACTCAGCTGAGCTGTCTTTATATCTATCTGCCAGTTTTTCAGTGTTGGCCCAGTTTTGAGTGGATGGGATAGTTCAGGCATAGGAATATTCTTTCTGCTCCTATTTTGTTTGCAATATGTCTATTTCAAAGAAGATTTTTGAAAGACTAAACCTTTTTTTAAGAAGCTCCAACAGTAGAGATGAGTCTTTCTTTGTTTTCCCTGAATTAAGCATCCATCTCCTATTGTTTTCAAAAATGAAGGATCATATTCATTACGTGTTTACAAGACAATACAAAGGGAAAGCAGAAAATATAACCTAAGTATAAATATCTCTATGCACCTATCTATATATAAAAGTAAAAACTTTTAAAGCAGTCTGCTTGTTCCTGTTTCAAGAAACACACAAAAGTTCCTGCTAACTTCTGAATACACTATGTCACATTGACTGAAAGGGAAGGGAAAAAAAGGAACAGAAAGTTAGAGAACACTTGAAAACTGTGATAGGGGCTTGTGTTATGCTAGAGAAGGGGATATTGCAGGAAGGCTTGAATCCTGAAGAAATTTTGTAGAAGGTTCCTTGTGTGGACTTCAGAGAGCGCAGGGCTGTCTCAGAGCATCTCTGTGACTTTAGAGAAAATCTGAGCTGCAGATCTTCACAGGAACCACAGGTGCAAGCTCACATAGCACCACAATTTCTGTATGCACTTAAGGGAGCACATGTACTGAGGTCTCTCCAGTTCCTTCCTAGTCTGACTGTATTGTGTAGCAACGTCCTGCTTTAATTAGTCTCAAAAGCCCATGCTCAGATATCACGTGGTATTGTTCACTGACATGGACTGGATAAAAACACCCACCAATTTGTCAAATCCTCGAGAGTGCCTGTGGCTGCCAAAAGTGCCAGGAAGATTAGTTCGTGTCTGAGTGCCCCAGCATTTACCTCTTCAGTCACCCTTCTGTCTTTCGTAGTTTCTTGGCCCTCATCATATCTTCTAAAAGTGTATTACAGCTGGGAAAAAGGGCTGCCATGGGTTACAGCTGATAGTCCTGGTATTTTTATGCTGCAATGTAAAACAAAAAATTACCCTATCATTTTCCTATTGAAATAATTATTGATATCATAAGTAAGGGTACTTCCAGAATCTCTGCAGTAATTTAGTCTCATTTCTTCACTAAAAAACCCCTAATATTTTGCCATAAATTATTGAATATCAATAGTACAGTCTAAGTAATTTTGTTCAGAAAATACGGTATTTAAAGTTTAGCACTTTTTTTTCTGGAAAAGGGAGAGTCTCATCTTCAGGAAAACACAGTTTTGTTTAAATTTCCACCAAGTTATTTTTAGGTGCCTTAGGTTAGACTCACACACGGACTCAGGCAATGGTGAGAAATGCAGGTCACATTTCCTAAACACTTTGCCTCTTATTATGCCCCACTGCCCCGAGTCAAATTAAATTAGATATCTTATACAGAAGACATGAACAGCACATACTTTCAAAAGAGCCTCCAGAAAACGTTTAGTCATGAGGCTACAGGTAACTCTGAGGCCACAGAGTTTGGGCATTCAGCTAGTCGTTTTTACGTCAGGCATTATCAAAGCTCAGGTAAATGCATACACAGACAGGGGCAGAGCTTTAAGGACATATCAGACGGGCGCCTGTTTGGTCCCTCAAGCACCAAGGCGTAGTTTTAGACCTCCAAACTGGTCGTCAAGGTCTATGATCTGTCCTAGTCTTTTCACAGAATTAGCCTTAAGTTGCTTCAAATGTCAATTGTTGCTTGAAGAGAGGTGAGCTGTTCAAACTGATCTAAATATTTCCATTCTAAGGAGGAAGTGTGCTGTTTCAATAGTATTGCCAGCAGAAAGACTGAAACAGCAAAAGGAAAAAAAATCCCTACATTTTAAAGAAGCAGCTACTCAACCATTTCTTTGGTAGTTTAATTGTACCTTATGATTTCCCTAAGGCCAAGTTTCCCTTTACATAGTACATATGCAACTAAAACTATTTTGCTGACAAATGCTATATGCAGTGTGACAAAGCTGCAAAACAAAGGAGTGAATGTGATTGTAAATGAGATCTTCATAGAAAACTTTTTACTCTTTAGTTAGCAGATTCCATTGCTTTGACTCAGCACCAATCTGTAAAATACATTTCAGATGTAACCTACATTATAGTGTCAGGTTAGAAGAAAAATATCTCATCCAAAAGTGTGCAAAAAATTAAAACAACATTTTCCCTTTAGCTGGCTACTTATGAACAAGATGCTGAAAAGTAGAATTATCACTTCGTGGGAGAGGTTATTTTTAAATTAGTTTTTAAATCCATGGTGAAATAAAAGCTAGTTTTACTGTTCCAAAAGATAAATTTCATTTAGAAAAAAAAAAAAAACAACCATATTTTTCTTTTATTTTCACATGTTACTAAGTTACTTTCTGAAACCATAAAGTACATATTTTAAACTTTAACTTTTTAAAACATGAGTTATCAGCAAATTTTATTTCACTCCATACATTGCAGATCAAGGATATAATTGATTCAACTGTCCTATATGCATTTATTAATTTTCATGCAAATATTGTTATTTATAGTTAATCTGAATTTTCACATGCGCGATAAAATAGAAGAAAAAACATAAATATTTTCTTTAACTGAAGTAAGCCTTTCATCACAAACTTTCCACTCAGCATGGAAGACCAGAACCTAGGAAATGTGATTGTTTCATCAACATTGACCAAAAATATCCATTTGGCCAGGTGCAAGTTCAGAACAAATCTAGTGAAGACCATGAACTTATTCTGGATTTTCAGCAGTCTAAATGACAGTAGAAGTGTACCTCTGCCTGCCTCTGACAGTGTTTCACTTAAGTGTTATTTGAAACAAATTTCCAGTGCAATAAAGCCTCTCCCCTCTGCAAATGTAAATTATATTTAATATGCCTGGGAACAAGCGAGGCTGCCAAAGTCTGAGGCAAGCCAGCCTTTATGACTTCAGTCCGTTCTCAGCCCTTGATTACAATTTGATTTCCTTTGGCATCAAAAGGCAAACTATTTTAGTGAACAATGTTCTTCCTTTACCAAGAGTGAGCTCTAGTTTCTTGGCAGAGGGCCTATTTACTGGCAGACAACATGTCCAACCTCCCAGCAACAGCAGACCCGTGGACTTTGATTTAAAGCAGCACAAAGTAAGAAAAACAGAACAGAATGTATATTGCTCACTTGAGAGGCTTATTGTTTAGCCGGCCTACTTATCATTAGCCTGTGCTCCAATCCTCAACACTTTCTTTTGTGTACTTTATGTCAGACATATGGCCACGTTGGGATGCTGACAGCAGTTTTAGCACTGCTGCACTATACATACTACTTGCAATTTGTTCTGTCTTATAGCTGGGGCTTTCTTCAAGGAAGAAAGTGAATTTTAAATGCTGCTGTTAATAACTGTAACCGTCTGACAAGATATAAAAGTGACGTGCTTGGCATGATGGCAGCATTCATTTATCTACATTGAGAGCCTTGTAGATGTTCAAGCATTTAAAATGGAGCATCTATTATGTGAAGAAATTAAACCCACAAATGCTGCTGAATTCAGTAAGACAAAATAAAGCCTTCCCGTGCCCTTATATCCCTGTCCCCCCTTGTCAAAAAGAAGAAAAAAAAAAAAAGAAACACATTTCAAAGAGAGAAAAATTTCAGCCAGGCTTTTTGTTTATCTCCACATTTGGGTAACCATATATCTCCCTCAGGATTGTGATAGCATACTTTTCCCCTTCTCATCACTATCTGAGCTCCAAGAATGCCCTTTTACCTTTTTTTCTGTTTGTTTGTTTCTTTTACCTAAGTACCTTAAACCTGCTATAGTGATCAGGTGGGATACCAGTCGGGTCCAGGCAGGAGCCCTCCTCCCTGCAGAGGAGCACCAGGGTTTCCCTGCTCTTGCCCCCTAGTCTTCCCTGGGAGCAAGGTTCTTCCTGAAAAGATTAGCATCATCTTTGATTTCAACTGGATTCTACACTTTACAAGACTTTACTAGCTCTCTTGTAGAACAAGAAGCTTCCAATAATTATGTTCTTACATTAGAAAACACTGTTTCTATGGAAAGGAAAGAAAAAAAAAATAAATTGCTGTGGTAAAGAGACCAGTTTGTTTTAAAAATTCTGATAGAAAATATTGATTATTTCAGAACTGTCTTTAATTTCTAAAGTTTTTTAAGTTAAAAGTAGAATAAAAAACTTACAAGTCTGAATCAGAACACAATATTTCCATGATCTTTAGGTAGAGCATATCCATCAGTCTCCAAATATTTGGCAAAAATTTCAGTCAATTTTGGAATTAATAATAAAATAGAATTAAATCTCAGCATTTGCCAAAGAATAGACATTAAAAGTTTAATCAGCCTCACTCCAGACCAACATACATCTGAAAAGAACAATGGGATAGGTATAGATATAAATATACAACATAACCTACCTCACTACAATAGCAGAGGCACTAAAATGAAACAGAAATTAATAACACATAATTATAATAACAGAAATAATTACCTTTTTACATATCTTGTTGAGAAATTCAAAAGCACCTTAGTAAGGGCAGGGTGGAAGGGGGAGAGAATGTCTAAAATATTGATAGCAAAAATGAAATTACATAAGATTATTAAGGTCTTGAGCTTTGTGTTATTGTCATGACAAATGAAGAATCAGATCTAGCGAAAAAGAAAGTCTCCTTGCACTCTGAAGATTGTCAAAAGTAATAAAAGGAAAGTGCAGCTGGGTGTGCATTCTGAGAACAAGCTCATTGTGAGACTGATGAAGTAGAACAATAAGGTAGGATGGAAGAAAATAATGTTATGATATCTCATCTGGAAAATTCCTGTAAATATTTAAGGGAAAATATTAAGGGAAAAAAATAAAAAAACCCTGCAGGGATTTTTAAACCATTAAAAAGTATATTGAGAAAAAAAGGAGCAAGGTAGGGTAATTAAAAATACTGAAGAATTATTACTGTGCAGGTTTTAGGATAAATTTCACAGAAGTGTAATTTATTTTATATGGAATCTTACTGAGCTCACCCCAAAGCTACATTTGATTTCCTGACATATGTCTTAGAAATCTCTGGATTGCTTCCTGGTTCTGGCAAACAGGAATAATCAGAGAATTGCTACAGTGCAGCTATATTCTCTTTTCCCTTAAACATGTGGATATTCAGATACCTCAAAAACTAGCTAAGCAGGACTATGCACAATTTTACAGAGCAATAATGAAAATCAGTGCTGATGCTCCTGTCACGCTGACATGATCCATGTGAAGCACGGGGTTGATGTTCCTCTGCAGTGAGACAGACTGTCAGCCATGAATTTACTCTAAGGGCATTTTTGTCTAGTTTTCCATGTCAGTGAGAAGCCACAGGAAGACAGAGAAACCATCAAGCAGATGCTTTCTTGGGTCATTCACCTGTGCTTTAAGAGACTTGAATCTAATCTCTCTTGTAACTTCAGAGGGGCAGTAATCTGAACTCACTTTAGGGAGATTACCCTTAGCAGTTTGTGGCTGAATATTATGTTACTGGTCCAAGTCATTTTCCCAGTTAGAGGAATTTGTTTTGCTCGTCATTAGAGCACAGATGGAAGGAGCTGCTGTCCTCCAGTTCTTAAGACAGGTACCTGAGATCCTGGAGCAAGTCTCAGCTCCAACAACTGCTCCAACAATTGCTTCATCAATTACCTGAAATAAAAATCCAACAGCTTAATGGCTGGAGCTCTCACCTCTCACAACATTGAGTTTGAAGTCCTGCCATCAAAGAAAGGACTTGGATACAACTTGTTACAGCTGAACATGCCAGTGTCAAGGACAAAAACCAGGAATCAACAGAGGAAGAGTATGCTATGTATATTTTATGCATCACATTCACAGGAGGCATAAGTAGATGAATGGTGCGTTTGAGTAGTCATATTTTAGAGGATGGGAAGCTTTTGTTTCAGTTAGGAAGAAACCTGCTGTGGGATGGTCAGCAGTCACAGTGGCTACCTGAGGCACCATCCAAGCTGTGTGCATCTTAGAGACCCAAATGGTGACAAGATATTAAAGCTCAGTTAAGATCAATGAAGCTGAGGATGACTTTGAAGGTGTCTGCCATGGCTACTTAGAGAGAGGCAGGTGCCTTACATCCTTAAGACTCTGGATTTCAGATGGCAACAGTTTCTTCACATACAGAAATGCAAAGCTCAGAAGTTTAAATGTTTGGACAAGGACAATGAGAGCTAAAAATGAATTAGCTCAGTATTCTACTTTCCATCCTCCCTATCTCACTGGTCTCCGTCACCCTTAAAAATTCTCTTTTTTCTCAGGCTTACAATGCTCGTTCGCATTCTAAGCAGAGAAGAAAATTATGATACCACCACTATTTTAAAGCTTCAAATACAAGAGCCAAATTTATCACTGAAGTGAACTCATTAGCTTAATGAGATTACACCAGGGATGTATTTGTCCCAAGGACTATATTAAAAGAACAGTAATATATGTTTTTTGTATAATCCTGTAATATGCTTTCATTAACTTTGTTCCCCATACCACATATTTAACCTCTCTTCCTCCCTTTTCACTCATTGTCAGCGTAAATGCAGCTCATCACCTAGGTAAAATGAAGCACATTAACTATATGAAGGAGTCAGTATGCTGAATTTATCTATTAATCTTTTCTCCCACCCTCTTAATGGACTGATTTCAACTCCATGAGGCAAGAAGCAAATATTGGTTTTCCCCATAAAGAAAACTTCTTTTAAAAAATTAGTTACCAGGTGCATTTTTTTTTTTACATTGTCTCTTCCTCTCCGTCTCCTCCAAACTGGCAAAAATCCAGTGACTGTTTTGCTGCTTCGTGTATGAAATGTTGCACTTCATTGCAATACCAAGGCTGCAAACCTTCTTTCAAACTGTGAGTATTAATATGTATTTCATCCTCTGGCTTTCCTGAGCCAAAGCAAATGAACTGTGTACTCATCGAAATGATACGGTCTCTTGACCCTTTGTGCAGTTTAAAATGATGTAACCTGAACCATTTTAATCTGAAGGCTGGAACAAGTCAAAAGCTGTAATGAGTTCAGGACACTTCAAGACATTAGAAGAGCTATCTTGCCATAAAAGATGCATCTTTTGCATATAGAAGCTGTAATATCATAAATCTGAGTGACATAGACATAAAAAATCTGCCCGGTATTAGATTTTTTTCTACGTCTTCCCAGTGATGACTTCAGAGACCAGATCTTACACAAGGGACATAATAATTGATAGTAAAGGCCACACCAGAGTTAAATGCCTCTATCAACGTTTCAAACAGAATAAACGTGATGGGAAGGGTTTAAACCTGTGCAATTTCCAAAGTGGCAGACTATTAAAAAAAAGCTTGGGGAGAATGCTGCCTTTCAGTGAGTTAAGTTTCTTATAGATTTTGAGAATAATATGCTTGTCCCTCCAGCCCACTCTGAGATGCCACTTCTGAAAATAACCTTCAGATCTGTTGTGAGTTCCTTCCCATTTCCATTGTGATCACCTCCAGATATCTCAGAGACAAACTTTGACTCTGCCAAGGTCAGTGAAAAATTAATACAAGAAAATTTCATATGTTAGTTTGGGGTTTCTTAAGACCTCTAAACACTTTTTAAAATGGGAGGAGTTCAGTCTTACAAGTGGGAAATCTTAAGGATAATGATCCCAGTCTGGAAAGCAATTAAAAAGGAACAAAAACTCTATCCCAAGTGTCAAATCCAAAGGATCATCCTATCTTTTTTAATAGTTTAAGGAACAGCTTCTGTTCATATTATGCAGTGGTGAGTTAGTTCTCTGTTCTCATCTTGAGAGCTAGCAATCTAATGGCAAAGGAAAAAAAGGCAAATTAAACAAGGCAGAATGAATTCAGACTGTAAAGCATCCAGCAGAGCTGAACCTAACAAGCTTGAATTAAATAATTAGAATACCAAGGAAAAAAAAAACAAACCTTCAGAGAGCAAAGGGTGTTCTTGGTCACTGATTGCTATTTAAATTGGTTTGGCCTCTAACAATTTAGAGATGGTCAAAATGCATAAATTTCCCCAAGCTTTATGTGCTTGGCCATGATGACTGAAAAAGGGAAGAAGTCCAATTTACATAGTACATTTTTATAGACAGTTAAGCCTTTAAGTGGATTAATAAAGTTTGGTACTTTTAAAGGCATAGGTTTTTATTAAATGACAGCATTCAAGTTAAAATGGAAACAACATAAGCACACACTGATTAGAAACATACAATACCTATTTACTTAGGTTAAGGTCAAAGAATTATTATAGTCAGATAACCAAAACATCTGCAAAGGAAAAGCTTTCAAATTTCACCAAATTATGTATCAAATAATTTTGAGTCTTATGGTACTGTTGAAATCCTTGAAGACTGGTGTATGCTAAAATAGCTTTCCAGCTTGGGACTCTAGCTAAAATCCTTCTGATAACTATTTGCTCACTTTCCAAGTGCAATGCCATTCAAGCTCTTCATTTTAACTTTCCACCCCAATATCTTTACATTAAATGACGGAAAAAAAATTGTGATATGGTTTCACAACATAAGGAGAAGAGGAATAAAACACAACCTGTCTTCAAACCCACAAAATTAAATCCAATCATGCAAATTCAAAGCTTTTGCTTATAGAGAAAGTGTATATTAACAAATAAATTACAACTGGACAAGTGAGAGTAGGTTTGTGGAGGGTGGTTTGGTTTTTTTTTGTCATATCTGATTAAATCAGAAAGAAAATTTATGACCTGCTAATAATTCAATTTTATATGCTTGTGATGAAATGAAAAATAAACTAAGTTGCAACTGGATTGAGGTTTGGTTTTTGGTTTTTTTTTAACATGAAATATAGTGTTTAATTTCAAAAATCTCAAAGATAACCTTTTTACCAAAATATTATTTGAAATTTAAAAAGTAAATATTTCAATTATATTATGTTAAAATGAAAGTTATTTTATCTTATAGAAAATTCTATTATTTTAGCAAAAAGCAACTTAACTAATGAGACAAAAATTTACAAGATGTGACCCAAAGCAACATTTTGCAAAATTTTTCAGCTTTAAAAAATGGAAGTAAAGGTCTTGCACTGCATTGGTAAAAATTACATTTGGCTACCCCTGTCAGCAGATCAAAATTGTCATGGCATCTTTTTGGATATGAATAGCTATGTAAATGCAAATTGCACTGGAAAAGTTTTAATCAATTACTGAATGTGAATCTTCAAAACATAGGGAAAGAATGCCCAGAAAAAGAAGCCATTCAAGAAAAATGCAATCCACGAGGTGTAGAAGGGCCAAGGCCTTCCCCACCCCCCAGAATTTGACTTGAGAAACTGGCTTAGGGCATATACAGTGTCCTACTCCTTTTAAACAATTAAACATCACATCTACACAGAAACAGGAATATTCTAGAATTGGAATTAGTGATCAGTTTAGCTAGTAATACCTCAATGGGGCCTTTGAAACACAGTCATGTAACTAAGCTATTAATCAAAACAATGAATAGGTGTACAAAGTCAGTGATTTACAGTACTGTAGAGGACCTAGTAGCAGGGATTTCAGTTTTAGTGTAGGTGCTTGTCTAGCAAAATTAAAATCAGGCCTAGGTCACTGTCGCCTGCAGAGCACAGCTGGTAATGGCCTTCAGGAAATCAGTGCAGTGGATTTGCCTTGGCACCTCTGGTACCAGCATCCATGCCCAGCTGTTTCCAGATGTGCTCAGTGTGCACACAGTCAGGCTCTAACTTAGGACGCCAAGCTCTGCTTCTTAGCTTGCATTTGGAAGGAGTTTGCAAAGGGTTAGCCAAATGTTAGTCAGGTGGTGTCAGCTCTGGTTGCATAAGTTGCTGTGAAAATCTGGGAATCCCTGAAAAAGTCAGGAAACTGCTTTGTGGGTGTTGCTTCAAAGGGCTGGGATGGACAGTGTCCTAGATTCTTTTTCCCAACAGCATCTAAATTTATCTCCATTGTTCTTTTTTTTTTTTTTTTTTTTCAGCTTAGTACTAAACCTGGATGCCAGCCAGTGAGGAACAACAATATCTTGACAGGGAACCTCATGCATCCCACACGGGTCATCTACAATTGTCTGGGATCCGTGTGCATCAGAGATTACAACAGTAGAAAACAAAAGAATTACGCAACACAAAGGTCTTGATGAGAGTAAACAAGAGAAACGTGACTTACTGCTGAAGCACTTTCCTGCCTGTGGTTGAAGCAGAGGGATAAGAGGAGGTCCACCCTTCAAATCTTCCCAGACAGTAACATACAAATGGAACAAATAAGCAACAGGAGTCTCATGTACTGTTGTCCGGTGTTTCTGTTTAGTCAGGACTTTCCTTAGAGCAGCGATAAAGGACTAAATTGTCTGCAATTTCATACAAAAACATGTTTTTTTTAAAAAACTGATAGCATTGATAAAGTCTTAGGTAAATTAAACACACATGACTGAAGTCAAACCTGATTTATTCCAAAGGAAAATCAACCATACCCATGAGAGAGTTTGACTGAGAGCAGGACTGTGGGACTGGTAAAAACCTGGTCTGTTCTGGAAGGGGTTGTTTGACCCCACATTAAACGGCATAGGAATGTGGCTAGCCAAAGTAGCCCAGAGCCCTTGGCACAACTGCCCCTCTTAGCACCTGCTCTGTGAATCGTCCAGCTTGCCAAGGCTCAGCAGGTTCCCCAGCCACAGCAACATGTGCCCAAGGCACCATTGCCACCACTTTTAACCCTGCCTTGGGCTCTGCACGTGCCAGCAGTGGGCCATCCCTGCTTTGAAGGAAGAGGATTGCAAAATTGAGGGTATTAAACTGGAGATTAGAATATTTTTTTTTCTCCTGCAACTCACTGGCAACAGCACATTGCTTCAGTAGGCACAAGTACATGTGCTCCATGTGGAAAGGAGAGACCCAGTCAGAAACCCGCTGAGGGTGGGATTCAATATATTAAAAAATTGATGGGGAGCTTACCATCAAGAAGCACTTGGAAAGATGCTGTCTAGTGACCTAAGGTGTTGGGAAGCCTCAAGGCACATCAAATACTGGATTTTTCTTGCCTGTCCTTTTGCATGTATTGACTATTTGGTAGAGTCAGACTTCAGCCTCTCGCCCTGTTTGGGAGAAAGCTTGTGCCTGTTTATGAGCTGTGTTTTGAGATATCCCTGAGGGCAGTGCAAGCTGAAAGCAATCAGAGGTAGCTCAAGAATAAGATTTAAGCAGAGTATATGTATATATGACATATATATGTCTCTATATATGTATATATATGTATATACCTATATATATAGGTATACATGACAAGACGTATTACTCTGAATAGACTTTTTCAGATCCTGCCTAATCCTGGAGCTACCTAGACTCCTTTGGTAAATCCATGGACTTTTGTGGTAGGCCAGAACGCACAGAGGTATCTCCACCTTCACTGTACTAAGTCACCAAATACATTTCTCTTAGCTAAACCAGATCAGTATAAAAATAACAGATGCTTCTCCACCTATTTTGACATCACGATCCAATAAGCATTCTCAGAGCACACCTAGCATCTCCAGCCAGCATCAGGACCCACACCAAGTGTACAGCTCCCCTTTAATACAATACCTAATGATTGTAATGTTCAGTCAGGATGTAGAAAAGAGATTCAGAGGACTCCCTTATTGAATGAATGCAAACCCACAACTGTCATGTCCCTCAGAGAATGCAATAACCATTAGAATTCAGATTATTCAAAACAAGTGGTCTCAAATCAATGCTGTTGAAGCAGTGCCACTGTGCACCATAGTTAATCGTAGCAGATCAAAAGTGGTTATTTCACTTTATTTAGCACATTGGAGGATGCCTTTGCACTTTCCAGCTGGAGGCACCCCTCTGCAAGAAAGATTTTGAAAGACTAGAGCAAGTCCAAAGGATAGCTGGCAAGATGAGTATGTGGCATATGAGTGTGGGTCTCATTTTAGTCTCCTAAGCTGCTGCTGGTTTTCTCGGGCAGCAGTGAGGCCTGTTAGATAGACAACTTTTCTCAAAAAAGGCCAAAGAAGGAATTCTAAACAACCGGAGAAGCCAAAAGATCTGGGTTTGTTCCGCCTTAAGAGGAGGTGAAGGGGAAATCTTACTGCTCTCTGCAGCTGCCAAATATAAAGATGCAGAGATAACAGAGCCATGCTCTTGCCAGAGGAAGAGCAGTGAAGGTTTCATGCACTGATGGCATGAGAAATGATGGTCACATATTAGAAAAGAGGAAATTCTCTTTAGACATAGTGGGGGAAAATGTACCATGGAGATGACTGGGAGCCTGAGCAGGCTGTCCAGAATGGCTGTGGAATCGTTGCCTTTGGAAATTCTAAAAAGTCTACTGGCCAAGCGTCCCAGCAACCTGACCTAACTGAGCCTGCTTTGTGAAGGGGATGGGAGAGGATGACCTCAGGAACCTCTTGGTTTGCATGTGAAGATCTGAATTATAGTCTCTAGAATCAAATGCCAACTTATATGTGTGTATATACACACAGGCACATAAGGAGATATTGAAGCTCTGCTAAAAACAATAGTGCCAAACAAGCCACTCCTTTTTAAAATGCCATGTGTTCCTATCTCCCAAACAGAGCTTGAATTCTGGACCACAAACTGCAGATGAAGAGGAGCATTGATAGAAATGCTAAATGAGAAAAAAGTAAGTGGGATTTCATACATACCCCCAGCCTTCCAACTGGTTAGACTTAGGCAGAATTACACCTGTTTTCTAACCCAGGTAGCTTCCTTCCTTTATTCCAAGATGACCAATTTTCTCCATTCTTTGGTACAAGAAGCCTGTGTATCTCCTTCCCACTCAAGTCTTTGGGTGCCTTAATTGAACTGTTCCCTATTACTCCTTAGATTTCCTGCAAATATAACAACAGGCTTGAAAAGTTTCTGCCTTCTGTGAACAAAATTCATAAGCTTTGACTTGCTATATGGTTGATTTCAAATATACTTTTACAAGAAGGTGTTTTAACCACTGGATCTTTAAGTTAGTAGATGCTGCAGTGTCATTACAGTACTTGAAATATCAAAGTGGACACTGCCTCATTCAGAGATAATTTGATCTTTATACATATCTGCCTTACTTGATAACTTCTCTTGCAGTCCACCCATAAGTGTGTATTATCTGTTATCTCCTGCCTTAAAATGTGTTTTCTTGAGAAACTATGAAAGGGAAAACTAATTTCTGGTTCTGTGCTTTCTTTTGAAGACCTCAACACATGAGGTCTTTGTTACAGCCACGGGCCCCAGGTGCTATAGTTACATGATATTAATTCATTTTAAACACTGAAATTATTATAGGCTTTGTAAGAAAGAGGAAGGTGTAATTACCAAATTAAGCAGAAAGATGGTATGGTCAGTGAGGACAGAAGTGTAAGGAAATAGCTTCAAGAAGGGGAAAACTGTTTTTATAACTTACTAAATATAGGCATCAGCATTTCAATTTCTTATATGCTCACATAAATAAAATAAACTTCACCTATGCAAAAGCCTGAAAATGATCTCAGCATGAAAACAATATTTTGTGCATGCAAATCTCTTGTAAATAATTTTAAAAAAGATTTTCACTTTTGCTCTGTGCAATTAATTATTGGAATAATCTCTTACTATCCTTACCATTCTCACTGAGCATGGAGGTTCTGAACCATATATCACTCATGAATGAATACTGAGTTGGCACTTGTGATCTAAAGAAGCAGAGGTAGGCGTCTAAGACATTTCATGCAAGCGGGAAATGCTGATAAGTTACAGAACAAAATAAATTTCCCACTGTGATACGTAGGTTGGAGTTTATTTCCAAACTATAGCAGAAGTCTCCATTTTAATGTTGCTAATCATATTAGCTAAATATCACAGCAAGTAAAATGAGTTTTCAATAACACTGCTGAGTAATTTTCCAGCTAGTTTCATGCTTGGGATAATCTTATTTTTTTCTTTGTAAGTTTTGCATGGATATACTGGGGCAATTATCTTCAGGCATTTGGAAACTTAGCTAGCACAGCAGCTTGCCAGTCTGCCTTAGTGTGACCCACTGTGGTGTTTATGTTCTGCATGCCAGTTGTTATTAGCTCACATGTGCGTGGAATACCATTTTCCTCTTTATTGGTTTAACATAATAGTGTGCCATGGGGAGTGTTTTACAGAGGGGACAGGATCTGAGTATAGAGGTCTTTCTTCAAAGCAGGTATTCATTACCCATACACAGGAAATTTAATGATTACTCACATTTTTTTATTTTTAATCATGAACACCAAAATAGATAATATGGATAAGCTTAAAGATTAATACATAGAGGAGAAAATAATTGCAATTATCTTCTGAGCAATCACAGTTTACTCCCTTTTGTATAAACATATTCCAAATCTCAGGCATTTGTACAATAAAGGCCAGATTAAGATTGTTCACCATAGGAGAGGACAAATTTCACAGCGATTTTCTCACTAAATTCAACAAGTATAGGCACACGTTTCTCAGTGTCCTCCTCTAACATTGTGGCTACATCTCACCCAGAGATAAGATAGACTTAAACGTCTCTTCACTTCCCTAACATAAAGCTGCCCCCAGCCTGTCCCTTCAGCTGGGCACACTGAGTCAGGTCAGAGAACCATGCAGGTTTAAAAAAACTAGAAGATAAAAGCAAAATCCTCTGAAAAGTTATTTTTCCTTTGTCCCAGTCTGGTGTACTGCCTCACAAATAATTGTAGTGGAGCAACACAGAGAACAATGTATGGAAGCAATAAAAAGGGGAGAGAAAGGTAAAGAATGCTTGAATCCTCAAAACTCCATAATAAAGTGTAGGGAAACAAAAAGTGTAGGACTCAAAAATATAGAAAAGAGATAGGTGTCTTGTCCACAGATTTGCCCAGAAATTGAAATTTTCATTAGAAAGGGAGATAAAATCCTAATATGAGTGAGGAAATGGAAGCCAAGCCTCAGACCATACAGCAAGGTTATATACTCAAATGGATTGAACCTTTAATTTTGAGGCACATTTAGCTATTGATCTATTGTGAGACTCCAAATCCCAAAATCCCAATTTCCAACAGACGTAGTTATTTTCTGTTTTATTATTAGCTGAATTTGAATAAATTAATTTTTATATATACTTTTTATATACTGGGTAGTCCATGTAGCAAAAAGATATATCTCCTAACTGTGAGGAAAGCTTGAGTCAGCATTAGGAAAACACTGAAGGGAAAACTTGTTCCTTATTAGATGTCAGAGCATCAGCCTATCAGCTGTAAGTAACATCATTTGTCTCTTGATCTCTAAAAAAAGTTATAAACAATGACTAGGACAATTTTGATTTGCCTTGCTTTATTTTTCCCCCATCCAGTTATGCCATTCATAACACAGTTGTCTCAAGTTCTCTGTTTGTCCGAGTTCATGCACCATCACTTATCTTCACTGAGAGCATTAAGTAGATTCTCCCCTGGCTGCTGTTCTCAAGAACCATGTAAGAAGTCTGTATGTTTCATACACCTACCTCTCTGTCTGATTTGGAAGTTGGCCAGCTGTTTCCAAAGTTATTAAGAAAAGAAAAATGAGAGTGAACAGAATGACAGGCTACAGAGTGACAGCATCTTCACTTCTTTTGGAAGCCAGACAAAAATAGATGCTTGCATATCCTAAATGACAAACTTAAGTGGAAGGCAACTTTTGTGGGCTTCAGGTCTAAACGGAAACCAGATGTTCTAGTGTTATTTTCTCTGGTGCTTCAGGGAAGAGTTGTTTTGCCAATAAGTTGCTTCCTCCATCGTGGACTGAGCCTTTTTCTGCCAATATTTAAGTGCACTAAAGGCTGGAGTAGGTGGACCAGCCAACAAACTTTTCTCCAGAATTTTGGAAACTCGTTATATGAACACATTTTCAGCACAAATATATGTGAGCTCATATTTTTAAGCTTTAAACCTGTTTTCTTCTTACAGATAACGATAGCCAAATTCTCATGTTGCCTAAATCACCACAGAACCATTTAGAAGCATCACACCAACTTAAACAACCGGAGAAGCCACACATGAGAGTCTTCATGTACAAAGAGTGTTGGGAAGGTACTCCTGAATTAAACCTTGTGAAAGGCCTAACTGAAAAAAAACCGCAACAACTAGATGTTTCAAAAGAAATGTTATCTAGTTTTATTTTAAATAAATAAATAAATAGAATCCAGGAAAATAGATATCCCATTTTTTAAGATAAGAAATAAAATTTTATTGAGGAGGATAAACATCTATTAATTCAACAGATTGCTGTTATATGCTGAAGATGGCTAGCTAGTTAATACACTCCAGTTCAGAGAAGATTGATACAAGAGCTTAATTTTACATGCTGAAAATTATCAAAATACATTCTCACCATCAAGAACTCAGTCTCCAGAGGTTTATACATGCATGATACCTGATATGTTCCAGTCATGAGACAAACCTGGATGTGTAAAATTTGAGCTAAGACCTCTGTTGCGGGAAAAGGACTGCAATTGTTAAAACTGAGGACAAAAGTTCTCTTCGAATAGAGGTCTTAATGTCAGTTCCAATGTCGATAGAAGCAGTCATAATTCCTTACTCTAATGTGATAGGCTATATCACTGGGGTTTTTTCTGCCACTATTCTTTTATTTGTCTGGATCAATCATCACTGTGAAATACACACGCAGATTTGGGAAGGTTATTTACTGTCTTTGTTTTGGGGTGGGGGTGTTTCTTCACTTATTAAAAATATTTCCTTTATTAAGAAGCAATAGGCAAACTGAAAGGAGATAATAATATGAATTATATGAGGTGGTAAACTATAAACTCATGTGAAATGTCTACCAGGGTACTGGGATGACAGAATGAAATACATTTAGCGAGATAATTAATAAGGAAGTTCATTTCATGTTTTCCAACAGATAATTTACAAGGATCATCACAGATATGTATAAGCACAGCAAAAAACAAACACAAAATGAATCCACCCTACTTTAAGAAACACAAAGTACTTACAGGAATGTTGTTTGTGGTTTTTTCTTGGTTTTTTATTATTATTATTTATTTATTCTGCAATGATAGCAGTCTTTTGCTTGCACATACTTCCTATGTGTTGAAGAATGTCACACTTGGATTTTTTGCTTCAGTACACAAGAGGCATTGATGTCCTAATGATAAGTATTCTAAAATGCCTTATTAATATGCTAGGTCTACTGGTTTCTCAAGTCTCAACACAGAAATGGAGACATTAATTTTCTTTTCATAAGGAAAGAATTTTCTTAATAGCCTCTACATAAAAATCAACCTATCCAATTTTTAAGGATCCTTTCTCTGACTTTATACCTCATGTCAAGTTGGCACTTAGCTTGTTGACATGCTTATTTCTTGATTTAGGACTTAATAGTATAAACAAGCTTGTAGCCTGGATTTGTTTTGCATCCTTCAGGAGAGTTATGGGCAAAAACTGCACATGGAGGCTGCTTTTTATGACCATGTGCATTCAGTCTGAGTCAGCTGTGTTTGCTTTTAAAAAAATTGAGTCAATGCTATGCCCTATCTTGTAGAGACACTGTGCAGCTGCACACAGGCTAAGCCCATATTACTGTTAAAATGCAGTTTGACAAGTGCTATGAACAGACCATTAAATGGGGAAATGGCAATACTTAAACTAAAGAAACTACATTTCCCTTCCTTATGCTTCAGTAATCAAATTAAGCAGTCTGTAAAGGGTTTTGCTATATATGTACCCTCCTTATGAATTGTCCAAATTCACTTTTTAGGTAAAATTACCATTTCAGTGGCAAAAATGTCAAAATAATAGGAAATTATACGGCACAAGGGTCATAAAAAGTTTCAGTCTTTTAAAACTCCTAAATTTTTGGACTATCACAGTTTCAGAAAGACCTGAAAAATGTTTCTGAAAAATGTTTTTTGACAAGGAGAAATAGACCTGTCTGTGGCAACGTCCAAGATCAGACCTAGAAATAATGGGTCTATTTAAAATTGAATGTGGAAAGCACAAGTACGGTAGGACAGGAAAGGCATACAAGGAGAAGTATCATTCTAAATTTGATTAAATGCATTCCCATTACATCATGCCTCCCCTACTAGCTGTCACTGGAGACACTACTAAGGGCAGAAAGCTTGTTCTGCCTGTGTTATATCTATACGGATAGATGCATCTGTCCCAGGGAATGATTGTTCACCTCTGAGCAGGTGTTGCAGCTCCTTTCACATACATTACTTGGCTGTTCCCATCTAGAGGAAAATGGCCTCACTCACACTGCTTAGCATTTCCTGTGTGAATCCCCTCTGCCCCATGCTGGTGGCCCTAGAACACAATTTTTTTTGGTGTGTTGGGTTTTACTCCAGTTCAAGGAGTTTGAACAATTGTGAGATCAACACTTCTGTACACCAGCACAGTAGGTATATGTCACTTATTAAGTAAGTTGTTGCAGATCCTGGGGCATAACATGGGTGTTTCACAGTGAAAATCTTGCCAGGAACATCAAATAACCAAATTTATTGAAATCTTTTCCAATAATATTTTTCCAATAATGAGGGACCTACAAAGTGAACTATCCCCCAACCTATAGCAAGCTTTTGTCTGATGGAGACCTAGGAGCACGCTTCAAAAGAAAGCCAGGGAATTAATTAATACTTCCAATCTGTAAGACTTCAGCCCATTTCACTGTTCAGTTCCTTACAATAATGGACAAAAAGTAACAAGAGTATTTGAGGCAGTGTCCCAATCACACATCTGCAATCAGGACTCTACTTCTGTTCCTTTACCTCCACCCACATGGCCTTTGTTTGGTTCACACCTGAATGAAAAGCAGAGCAGCATCTAGATTAAAATGACTACTAAAGGATGAAAATGGGTGCCCTGCTCAAACGTTCAAAACTTAGGATATCAGATAGTGGCAACGAGAGAAATAACCTCAAACCATTCCTTCAGAAGCTTTTCAGAGCAAGTCATAGGGGAGGCATGGATACCTACAAGCACCATACTACTGAACAGATTAGATATCACTGTGTAGTGTGAATGGGCTGAACACGGACAGCAGTACTCCGTGTGAGATTGTACAAAGAAACCACAAATGTAAATATTAAACTTTGCCCAGATGAGCACATCACTGGTACAGGCAAGTTATTACTGCCCCAAATACTATTTACCAATGTCTAACTACAGTAACCAAGTGTTTGGTTTGAACATGTATTTTAAAGGTTGCCTTAGCTCAGCTATTCCAGTAGACCTATCCTGAACAAAACAGCAGCCTAGACAAAACCTACAGCTGGGAATTGTTAGGGAGGGATTTCACATATGTGAACAAAGCATTGAGGCTGAAGACCTGACTAGTTTTGCTGGTGTGTGACTGCAATTTAAGTGATTCATCTAGTTCTGTTAAATTGCACTATTCAGGTAAGATTTAATTCTTTACTGGAAACCTCTGTTTACACCAATTTGTTAAGCACAAAATAATAACAGTTATTGTTCAGAAATATTTTCCAGAAATATTTTCCTAGGTGTGGACTGACTAAATTAGTAGAAAAAGATTGAAATAAAAAAAAAAAAAAATAAAAACACACACACACACAAAAAAAAAACCCAACCAAAAAGAAAACAACCACAACCCACAACAAAATGGGGGTAGAGGGAGGGAGATTGTGTGTGATTGAAGTTTAGAAGTACATAAATCACTTCAGAAATATAATTTGCAAATTCATTGTGTAAAGTAATTAATCAAAGCATGGCTGAGTTACAGTACTTGGGAGACTTTGATCTGACAACTGGAAGAAATATAAAGAAACTACTGCATATCAAGCTACAGTGTTAGGATGTAAAGTGTTTCTCCATGCTAGTCACAAGTTTAATTACTTCTTCTTTTTTCTGCTGACAGATCCAAATTAAAATAAATGGGCCACATCGAGACAAATTTCAGATGCATGGAGTGCTTAAGAATATATTGTTCCCATAATACAGAAATACCATGGAATTTATTAATAAAGCTGTACTTTTTTTTTTTTATTTCACTGGGAATTGTATTAGGAAAATAAAATGGAATATAACAAGTGCTTAACATTTTCCATTTAACATGCTTAATTTAGAGGTTTTAAGGGGTTATTTTTATTTTTACAAAAGCATATGTGTCTACCCAGATTTACAGCTGCACATAACAAGAAAAATAGTTACGGTAAAAAACCACAGACAGTAGTCACATATTAACTGAACAGCCTTAATACAGTCATTCCTTACTCTCAATATAAAGAATTCCAGTTCAAGTAATACACGCTCATTACTCTGCTAATCTGAATTGCTGAAAGTGATTTGAGATCCTTCTAAAGTAACTAAAGACACTTTCAGAGTGACTAACTGAAAGAATAAAAGTGATAATATAAAATATTTATTGGAAAAATATATGTAAATCTGTACATCACATTTAAAGGATTTAGGAAGTGATTGGCACCCTTGCTAAAGGAAAGTATTAAATCAGTATGTTCTGCTGCTACAAAACCTGTGCAACACAGATGGGGCTAGTCCATCCTAGTGGAACTCACATCAGTAAACATGCAGTCAGAATCCAGAGTCAGGATCTACACACCCAAGGTCAAGTTTTCTAGTCATCTGCCGCAAATGAAAAAAACACCAAGTTGAAAAGAGCTGTCATTGTTACATCACCTGTGTTCTGGCTTCTAAAACCATAGAAGTTGATTTCCTAGTCTGTATCCAATATTTCAGATGATTATGAAGTATCCAAAAGAAGCAGGCAACATGTAGGTGCATTCCCTTTCCTATCCTAGTCCTGGCAGATAGGAAGAGGTCTTGAACAGCTCTTTAATCCCAAGGGTGATCTCAGTCTTTCCCTTTTCAATTTCTCATCCTCCCAAAGCTACCTTCCAGGATATTTCTTCCCCACTTTCACAATCTCTTACTTTCTTATCACAGTTTTCTGCCCCAAGTTATCTGAAGCCTCTACAGAGCAATCAGTCAATAAAATGCGTAATTGCTTACATTAATGAAACAGTAGGAAAAAATCCTCCTTTTTTTTCTATTTGAGTGGCCATCCAAATGTAGACGTTTCATTGATTGCTGCTGCTGCTATTACGTAGCCATAATTCCTCGGCATATGCTACACACAATGGCAGTGAAGAAGGTTCATTCTCCTGTCCCTGCTGATTAAATTGCATGAGTGGTTATGCAATCTTGCAGCAGAGGCTTCCAGAAACACTCATTTTTGTGTATGAGCCAGCAGTGCCTGTGGGTAGGCTGGAGTTGTAGGGAAAAGGTGAACCACGTAAGAGGACGAGAGCAGCATTAAATGTACTAGCACTTCCTCTGGGAAACATACCTAAAAGCCAGGCAATTCAGAAGATGTGAACACCTCGTTTCTGTGTGATTCACTACTGAAATTATCCTTAAATAAGGTGGTTTTAAAGCAAACCCTTCACTCTTAAGACTCTGAGACTTTAAGGTCCCCCGCACCTGGGATCCACTGACACCTTCAGATTTTATTTACTTCACAGCATTGAAGGAGCCAGAAATTCTCATGGACTGTCAAGCCTGAAGTATCAGTCCTAAAGCAAAAACAGAACAAATAATCTTTTATTCTGCTGACAAAACCAAAACATAGCCTTAAAGCTATGAAATATTGTAATTGCAGCTGTAGACACAATGTCCTTTGCAAGCCCCAGCCTCATTGTATCCTTCCTGAGGCCCTGCTTCCTTCCAGACATCAGTGCTGGTTCTCAAGCACGCAGTCCCAGCTCTCAGACAACGATCTGCTGAGGTCTCATGTCACCAAACCTTTGTCTGGTGATCCACCTCTTCCCTCAGCTTGGCAAAGGCTGCCTCAACATCTTGCCAGGTTTTGAAAGATGGTACAGCAGAGGTGAACAGGAAAAGCAGTGCCGGTTTGGAAATTTGAAAATAAAAAAATGAAACCCAAACTAAAAAAAACCAAACCAAACCAAAAAACTGAAAAAACCCACAAAAGCAAAAACGAAACCCTTTTTGGCTATTTCTTTGCTCTGCATCAACCCATACAAGCAGGAAAAGCTAAGGAAGGCCATCCCAGAAAGGGGATATACTCTTGTTCACACAAGTTTCTTTAAAATGTGTATGTATGCCTAAAATCCTAAGACATAAGTAATAATTATATTTTTCAAGATTTATTTGTGTTCCACAGAAGTTCACTGAGAAAAAAAATCATGCAAAAAAAGGTTGTCGTCTCACTTAGAATGAGGAACTAATTCAGTTGTTTTCTAGAAGAACTTCATTAGGATTAAAAGTGTTGCAACGACATATGAATAACAACAGACAATCTGTAACACATTACTAACATTAGTCATGTATCTTGGAAATTAGTTATTATGCACTTTCTTCAGTATCTTACACAGCAAGGAAGATTTTGTGATTGTAGCCTCCTTCCTCCTGCCTCAATTCCAATTTCTTTCAATAAATGTGTTTACTGTGAGATTTGATTCAGAAAACAAAACTGGAGGGAGGACGTTGAGGAGCAGGAAAGCAGTGAAAAGCAGGCAGAATGGGGATTTTTGTGGATAAAAGGTAAAGGGACACAAGAAAGTAAAATATAAAAGGCAAGGAAGCAGAAATGATGAAATGTCGTATCAGATGGCAGAGAATATTTTTTTATAACAACCCAACTTTTAGCTTTAAAGGACAATGTCTAAATATTTATTAACCATTCAGAGTTTTATCCCATCTCTATAAATAAAACTGTCATAAGTATTCTGCACTTATGCACTCTAGAAGCTCTGTAGCCACTAATTTTTTTAATTGTTGATGTTTCTCTCTGTCACTAAGAGATGTAATATTCTACTATTGGATTAAGCATGTTGAATTTTTCTAAATTCTTATGTTCTCTTAGCACAAGTAACACGAGTGTTGCATATGTCTGCAGATATTTAATCTTGATTTTTCTTCTATTGGCATTCAAACAGTGTAACCCTCACTTCTTATACAAAAGTGAACAATGTTCAACAAAATGAGCATCTGTTTCTTTCATCCCTTCACTTTATCAGCAGGTTATTTGCAGAATCTTCTGTTCACTCACCTATTTTGCTTGAAGGAGATGAAAAAATTACTGATATGATTGCTACAGATTCTTCTCCTTTAGCAACCTTTGAGGTACATTGAAGTTGATTTTCTGTGAAGTACCCAGTGAAATCAAGTCAATATAGAAGATGCACAACAAGATCCATTTTTCTTCACTGAATTAAGAACCTATATAGTATCAGTATAAAGGCTCATGAAGAATATTATTGTTTATTCTTTAAATAAAGTCAGCAAAGACCATCTCAGACAGCTATGAATATAATTAATTTCTTTGGTTTTCAGAATTGAACAGTTTTCCACAAAATATGTGTCATTCTATATCACTACCTTCATCTCAGAAGACATCATTCCATTTCTCTGTTGTGGATATGGTAACAACTGCAAATTTCCAACTGCATGAATTCTATCCCTTTTGGTGTCCTTTCTCTCACAGTCACAACTTGCTGCTCCTCCATACTCTCTGATTATTTTTTCATGGGATTCCATGGCTCTCCTTGAATATGACTCAGGGAAGTTTCTTAAATCTGATTGTCTAAGAAATAGGGGGTTTGAGGTTGGTTGGTTGGTTGGTTGGTTGGTTGGTTGGTTGGTTGGTTGGTTGGTTGGTTGGGTTTTTGTGGGTTTTTTGGTTTGGTTTTGTTTGAGGGTTTTCTTTCATCTGAAAATTAATGAGAAATTTTAACAATAAAATTGACTCCTTTATTTTGGCCAAATTCCCTACTGGAGGAAGTTTTGTGATTTTCATTTTAGAGCTAAAAAACAGAAAAAGTAAAGTTAATGCTATAAACCCAAAATCAAATATGGAAAAGCGGTGGTTGTATGTGGAATAAAGGTTAGCTGAAAGTTTTGGGCAGTATCTTCTCTTCCCTACCCCCTTAAGTGAGGTTACAACTTGAGGGTGCGGACACTTAACTGGCACTGAAAAGTGTCCTCTGCGCTGCTATGTCATACTGCAGGAAAAAAATAGAAGACGGCAGAAATTTGTGGGTTAGAGGTGCGAGATCTGCCAGCCCTTCGATGTCGAAGCAAACAGGAGGGGGAGCTCTCAGTACATCGGCTAGCGACGGAGGGACGCTCCAGCGCAGCCGGGCAAGGAGGATTCGCTTTCCCACCGCTTTCAGCGGGGAAAGGGTACAATTTTCTCACCCGCAGAGTCTGACCTTTGGCATTTACCGGTCAAATAATTTTCTTAAAATTGCATCTTTCCCTTTCTTGATCATTGATACCTTGTTGGTTGGATTACACAGAAAAAAAAAATGAACTTTTCTCACCTTTGCCTTTTGATAAAATACATCCTAACTTGGTTCAGCAAGCAACTATAGCAAACAGCTAGAGAAAGAGCTGTGACAGCACCACTAACAAGTCAGAGATCCAAGAAATGTTGCACAGCAAGAGAAGCACACACAACTGTTTTTTGCCTCATTTTCTGCGATCATTAGGTCTTTACTTCATATGTTTGCGGATCAGCACCGCAATTTTTCCTGTCCTGCAGCCCTATATACCAAATGCAAGCCATGCCTTGCTCTGCTATCTACCAACAACAAATTCACCACTAGAAATCACATTTTCTCTTTGCAGCTCTCCTCACTTATTGCAAGGTGCTGCACTCACTCAACTTGAAATCAAGTAGAGACACTTGGGATGCTGAAAATGAAACAGCTAATTACAGAGCAGCTACACAGGCAAGTAACAGGGCAAAGAAGCTAATTTTATAAACAAAACCAAAATACTATTGTAATCAGTCAAGGATAATTCATGCAGTCATTGCTGCCTAGAAATTTTAGAGCAGGTAACATAAATATGCAGAAGGATTGAAACAAAGGTTTAATAGACATAGGGCAGGCTAGACACAGAAGGTAGACTGTATATATTTTGAATCATCACCCATCATAAAGTCATAATAATCTAGGATGATTTCAAGTGTAAAAACCCTAGGCAAGACAGATATGACCCAGGAAAAAAAAAAAAAGTCTGTAAATGGTTCTAAAATTATCTAATTTTACTCATCTGGTAATTCAGCAAGTAGTATTCTCTTCAAAAGAGAAAACAACTGGACATTTTCTATCCTTTCATTATGAGTTGGGTTCAGACCACCGAATACTGTAAAATCAATAGTTTGTAGGTAAGCTAAAATAAAAAGAAGGACTTAGAGAAAGATTACTAATAAAAACAACGCGATACAAATTAACAGTGGCTGTTGATTAATAAGCAGTTACCAACTGTTCATCATTGGCTTCTGAAGTTAGGGGAAAAAAAAAACAAGAAAAGAGAAAACAGCTGAATTAAGTCAAATAATAAAAGTAAGAAATCTGAATAAATGGGAAAAAAAAGAGTTCCTAGGACGGTCCAGGGAATAGAAAGAAAATTTAGGTACATCTTGATTAATCTAACAAAACAGATGCTGAGAAACAAGTATACACTAGAGAAGTCAAAGAGGTAGTAAAGCTGAGAAATCAACATTCATCCAAGGATGATCAAAAAAAAGTATTCTTGGTTAAGATTAGACTGGAAAATTAGAATGAGGTTTCTAATTGCTAGAGAAGTAAAATAGTAGCTTAGTTACTTCTAAGATCAAACTGGAAAAGAGATTATGGCTGCCAGCAACAGCAGAGAGCTGCTACCCAGGAGGTTGTAGCTGGTCCCCATTACCCAGGATGTCCTTTCACATCTCCTGTCCTTACCAGACAGAGAGGCCAGTCAGCACGGGCTGGTATTCCACAAACAGAAAATGAGGCTAATATGTCAAACACACTTTAGAAGTAAATTATCCACTGCAAATTATTCACAAGTTTTATTATTCTATAACTCATGCAGTGAATGAAGTTCATCTACTATTAATGAATTCTCTTAGTAGGACTAATTTAAAGATTTGTGGTTAAGCACTCAAATGACATGCATCAGACTCTCAAAGAATGCTGGTTACTATTTAGTTCCCTAACATCAAGATTTTACGTTTTTTTTCTCCTTTCTTTTTCTGTGACACATATTTCCCATAAAGTATTTATGCAAAAATGTCTAAAGTTAAAATGTTTTGTGAAAGTAAGAACTGCTGGGTCCAAAACCCATGCGTGTTGATACATCCCTAAGTCACTCCACAGAGGTAACACCCAGACTCTCTGCTGAATGTTATCTATATATGATGAAAGATATATATATATACACATAGAGTTATAGGCAAATATCTAAATTGCAATCCTAAAGTTGTAGATGAAGCACAATAGTCTAACTTATCAGTGGAGAGAACATCTGTAATGGAAAACATTAAATTTGTGGCAAAAGCAGAGAACACACTAAATAAGCTTGGAAGTACCTGCACACAGATAGTAAAAATGAGAAAGAGAAACTCTATATTCTGACTTAAAGGAAGGATCCAGAAGGCTGCATTGTAAAATCTTAAGCATTGCTTTGAATGGAATTGATAGAAGAATGGAGAAGGATGAACTCTGATCAGAGAAAGATGCTGAAGCTTAATGAAGAGTCTTTCTGTCATCACACCTGGGCATTTATCAGCTTCCTATACATTTACTAAGTAAGGAACTGAGCTACAGGTTTGGCACAGGGACATTGAAGTTCAGTATTTAGTTTTATTTAATTTATATAAGAGCTTTTAAGAGAAAGTTTTATTTAATTTACCTGTAATTGTTCCTTATTTTCTCTCTGATTTGGATATGGTTTACCCATTGTGGTATATAGATAAGAAATTATTGGTTTAGGCTGTTGATGGGAAAGACATGGATTCTTGCTTCATTTGCTCCTATCACCAGCAGCATGCTTCCTGACAGCAATATTCCCACCTTTTGTTCTAGGATGTTTGGAGATACTTAAAAGATATTAACAGCCCTACGAGCAGGAGTAGATGCCACGTATCAGGTACATGTCCCAAAGCTTCATTCACTCTGCTCCCTCCTCTTTCTCAGCCAATGACTGTTTCTATTTCTGCAAAGAAGAAATTTGGAAGACCTCTTACTGAAACCATTTTACGGAACAGCCTTTGAGCAGTAGCTGAAGAGTTCTGAATTCCTGGAAGATAGGTCTCACATTACCTGGGTACCACGCACACACTTTATGTGTTACCCAGGCTTTATGTGGTGTTCATGATCCAGAACAGTCTTTGGGTAGGCATGCAGGTGTGAATCACTGAAATGAGCCAGGGCATGCTACAGTTTGCCAGATTTTCTCCTCGTCTAAATCTAAACCTGCATTCTCCAAAACCAGACAAGTGGAGAGAAGGAAGAGCCTACCCTTAGTCAGAGGTACTTAATTTACAGTCATGTACCTTCAAAATTAATTACCTATTTGCAGATATAGGTCATTGTGCTCTATTGTTTATAGTTCTAAATTAAAATAATTCTTTACCCAGCAAGTTTAAGTGATGCTTTGGCTTTGAAAATTGAGTGACACAATCAGAAAAACCTAAAAAATAGAAAGGAAAAGAATTGAAGGAAATAATACCTAAATAGTGAAATGAGTCCCTTCCTTTCTTGTGAGAGAAGAGAGAGGGAAGTGAAGGTGTGAGTCATTTCCAGATTTAGTTCTGGAGCTCTCTGGGAGGTACTCAACTACAGCTAAAATGGCTGCCATTATAAAGTCCTGGATAGATGAGATGCATAGAAGATACAGTGGTAACCAGAGTCTCCCTTGGAGCGCTTTAACAACTCGGTTTGAATTCGTAAGCGGCCTGATTGTACATGTGCAAATACTTCCATATAAAGGTTAGGCACTCATTGTTATTGCAGCGTCTGTTAAAAAAAGATAGCCATATCGGTTGCTAGGAGATGGCAGACTTCTCCTGGAGAAAAATCACTCCTGATAAAAAAAAAAAAAAATTATTTTACATAAAGACCCTCTTAAATATAAATATCTTTGACAGCAGCTATTACTATTCACTGAGTTTCTTCACAAATGAATAAATGGCAGAAAAATATATTATTTGAATACCATTATATCCTAAAGTGTTAAATAGATTTTTCTCCCACTTCTCCCCTCCCTTTTTTTGTTACACAGAAGCGATATTTACTTCCAGCTAAAATTGCTGCCTTCCTTTTTCTAAAGACCATTCAGTGAAAGAAACATTTGGAGAACTGAGCTCAAAAATTGAACTCACTTGTCTTTCCTTCCACTGTAAAACCAGCTTTGATTAAAATGAACTGTACTGTAGGATAAACACTTTGTGGGGAAGGAACTTGATGCAAAAGGATGAAAAAAAGCTGCAGCAAGTCTTCACAAATGGATAGCTGGGAGAAAGCAGGTGGGAGGCTGTGCCACATGAAAGAAACCATCCAATTTCATTTCAATAATGTTTGGAATTTTCTTCCTACTGAGGTGGCTGGAAGTACAGCTGCCCTATAGTTGTGTCCATGTGCCCAGCTCTTGGTGAAAATGACCTGAACAAATAAAACATGAAACAAACTATATAGTTGCTGTTTTAAACTTGTGTAGTCAATAAATGAAACAATAATCTTTCCTAATTTAGTGTGCTCAGATTGGCTATTGTGGACATGAGAACTCCCCAGCTGCAAAACACAAAGGCACGCTGCCTGCACAATATGGGGTTCAGCAGCTGTGCCTTCCATTGACCAGAGCTGGGAGAAAAGTAGATCAAATACCAACAATAAGAGATCGATGTTGTAAATATTAGCATGAGAAAGAGCACACCAAGCTATGAGCGTGTGCTTTTTTTTTCCGCCCGTAATAAAGTTTCTCTAGAATTTTGCATGCCGTGGGGTGTGTGTGTGTGTGCATGTGTGTAAAGTGCTTCCAAATCAGGGAGCAGCATGTTTCCTTATACAAATATTGACAGGAATCCTTCAGTTTATTCGGAATTTTCCTGAGAAAGCTGCAACAATATGGTAACTACTTTTCACACAGTTGTTTCAACTGTTGGCACCAGGAAATCCTTATTGTTTTAATCAATACCACTTGGAGTGATGACATGTTTCTTTTTTACTTTAAGTGACTGACACAGTGCATTTCCTTGCACAAAGTTCTCATGAGACACTTTTGTGCTGTGCTCAATATATCCAACAGAAGATATGTATTTGCCAGAAGGCTGAAAGAAGGGCCTGCTATTTTTTCCTCTTACATTTTTCATCCTGATACTTTATGCTTCATTGCTGCACTTTCAAACTCACAAATGACCCCAAGAAAAGCAATGAGACTTCTGTCAATGGTTATAATGAAACATCTGAGTAATATCTGGAAGATCAGGATTTGTTCATTTAATGAATCTTTGACTTTAACCTTGATGGTGCCTTTCTCCTCCTTTTTACTGCTTACACTTGAACAAAAAGAAAAAAACCTATACAATAACGCTTTAAATGCATTCTTTAATGCTTTACATTAATTTCAGAATTGATTACAGTTAGTAAGACAATTTGAATATAATATGCATGTACCCAACTAATAGACTATGATGCATTAAAGCAGCCCAGTAGTTTCTGTCCCTGTGCTAGTAACAGCAAGAAGTACTCCATTTTGAGTACTTGGAGAACAGGCAGGACCCTCAGCCCCTGTTCCCACAGACCCTGAGCAGTGAAGGAATTCAATACCCCCAGCACTCGTGTCAGTGTTTGGGATAAACACAGAAAATGCACTTGTTTGCATAATGGTATCTATGTTCATCACCCAGCACAATGAATGAGTGTGCAAAATAAACATTTCTGACTTCAAACTTTTACAACTTAACACATGCCCCTTAAAGAGCTTAATTGCTGCAGCTGCACATCCACTGATCTGCTGAAGCTTATGTGCTATGACATCCTCTCTGTTCTTTTTTTTCCTGACTTGATCAAGCAAATTTGTAGCTTCCAAGCTTCATTCAGTCAAGTATTGCAAAGCAAACAGCATTTTGTGCTTTCTGAGTTTGTTTGTTTGGGTTCTTTTTTCCCATTTCTCCTCTCTTTCCATGATTGGGACTTCCTGTTTACCTCTCAAGGACCTTCAAATCATCCTTCAGTTGCAAACTTCCTCTTTCTGCATCATCCTGTACCACTTCAGACAGCAAAAAAATTAGACATCTGCTTTAATGAAGGTGGGATTAAAGCCCAAGTTTTATCTGTATCACAAGGCCCAAACTTCTGAGATGTTGGGTTTTCCTCTCATGGATTCTTGAGTGTAAATGACTGCATGATGGTCCATATTTCTATAGTTAAGCCACAAAAAGTGACAACCATCTCATCCTATTTCTCTAGTGCAAAACCAATGTGAGTAACTAAAAGAAGTGGCAGTAAAGCATATTCTGCTTTCTGAAAACATGCAGGTATGAAACAGAGAATACAAATAGTTAGATTGCCATTTCTTTAAACTCTGAACTAATTTCTTCATTTCAAATAGAGCCAGTCTTACGAGAAGATCTACACCAGCCAGTTCAAGGAGTTAAAAAGTAATTATCAACATTTAGACCTTGAAGTAATACAACACATGAGTATCATTTTTCCATTCTGCTAAGTTATAAATAACTCATTAGGTAAATTCCTGAAAATAGTTATGTTTAGAATACTCCTAATTAACCATCTTATTTGGGGCAAATGCAGGGTCTTATTCCTTAAAATGAAGTTTAAGAGCAAATAGAAATCATAGCTATTTTCCTGGGAATCCTTCCAAAAAAGGGAACTATATAAGTCCAAGTTATTATTGCTATGTTTTAAGATTAAACAGGACATTCTGAAAAAAGTTTATATACTGAAAAAAAAAAAAAGTATGCATAGCACCTCTTATATTTGTAAGACTTAAATTCAACAATAGAAAGTGCAAAATAAAGGGGGGAAAATAAATATATCAAGAAACATATCTACAGTCCTAAAGATTAGCTTTTACTTTTTTCCTAATGCACAGAAATTAATTGCTGTTTCATATGCACCAGAAACTTTGGACAATGGTATTCTGACTGTAAAATGCTCTCGAAAGAGAACTTGGTGAGACTTGTCCTTGCTAAGCTTGAACGATTTTTTTTTTTTTTGAAACTCCTTGAAAAATAAAGGAAAGAGAAAACAACTCTAGACATGCAAGAAAATACCTGGTTTTGTGTTGTAGTCAGTCATGACAATTAGGAAACATATTTTGAACTGTACTGAACTACAAACCATTTGACTATGCTAGACATTTGGCTCTTATGTCACTGGCGTTTAATGCTGATTCTATGACTAATAAATGTACAGAGTTGGGAAGGACACAGCTGGGTGCATGGCTGAGTACAGCACAAAGTTTTCAAAGTGTTAGGGATGGTAAAATTATCTTTGACTTCAGCATAGTAGGGCATACTTCATCCTTCCATACTTAAATAACTGACTTGCAACAGTTATGACATTTATCCCATCCACCTCTATAAAAACTCATCTAATTAGTTTAACTTGATCCAGACAACTTTAAAAAAATCACAATAAAAACAAATAAATCCCCTGATATCCCCATTTCACCAGCAATAAGTAGAGAAAAGTCTGAGTTTAAATGCCAGCTTTGACCCTTGTTCCTCACAGAAAGTTAATGTGCAAAGAAAAGAAAAAAAAAATAAAGGAGAGAATCCACTATGTCTTTTATCAAAAGTCAATTCAATCTCAATCTAAAGTTCAAACCTTCTGCAGAATACATGATCATTAAGATGAAATATTTAGTGGCTCTGTATTCCGGTCATCTTTTGACAATAACCTACAATGTCTCAGAGGTGGCAGGTGCTGGAGAATTCAGTGAATTTTTAAAGAATATCTCATTTTTCAGGAAGGACAGTTGAAAACTGCTAATTTGTATTATCATGCCATTGATGAAATTGCACCTTCCATTTTAAAAGTCCTGAACAACTCCTATAAGTATGAAAAATATTAGCTGCTTTGAATCTTTTACATGCAGTTTATAAAACCTTGAAACATTGCTATTTAATAGCCATCTCCATCTGCTGCCCCAGTGAATGGGTATAACTCTTTGTCCTGTGGAAAATAGGAAGTCACATTTTTGGAGTTCATGCAATGTTCTTTAGAGATAAGCTTTTCACAAATCATAGTTACTAATAATGTTTCAGGCTTCCCTGTGTGATAGGTGCAAGGTGAACACAAGGTTGGAGGAAAATTAAAGTAGAACTGCTTTAACAACTTTTTCAGATTAAAACCTCACTAACATTTAATATTTGAATTCAGGCAACTGGCAAATCTTTAAAAAGTAAAGCTTTTGTGATTATTTTGTGATTATTAAATGAGCACTAATGAAATATGAAAATGGCATTGCTAAACATCCCATTGCATGCACATGGATATACACACAGAAGATAGTTCACATTTTGGAAGGCATCTGCCAAGAAAAAGAGTTTTTAAGTACTTATTTTTGTGTGGAACTACTCACAGAATTAATTCACACCACACACAGGGCAGAGAAAAAAGCACCTCTCTCAGGGGTTTCGGAACAGCACTCCAAGCTCTCTGAGACCTTCAATATATTCATCATAGATTGCATTACGTTTCCATGAGTCTTTACTAATCAAAGGTAATTAGGCTGATTTGGTACCAAGGGGTAAGATCTCTGAGGCCTGGTACCACACTTCATGCCCACAGTTACCAGCCATGCTTAAAAGAGTGTCTTCTCCATGAGTAGTCCCACTCCATCAGCAGGTTCAGCTGTGACAGCCAGACATAACTGGAGCCTGTGACAATGCAGTCATAAATTATACAATCATACAATCACATAATCATACAACCACCAAGGCTGGAAGAGACCTTTAAGATCATTTAAGTCCAGCCATCAACCCAACACTGCTACCCCTAAACCACTAAACCATCTGCCAGCACCAGACCCAGGCACTGCTTAAACACCTCCAGGGATGGTGACTGCACCACTTGCCTGGACAACCTATTGGAGGACAACCTTAGGACAACCTAAGCCTCACCATCCTAACAGTGAGAAAGAGTTTTCCAATATCTGATCTGAATATTCCTTGTCTCAGTCTAAGGCCATTTCCTCTAGTCCTCTCACTGTAGGCATGGTAGAAGAGGCCAGCACCCACTTCACCACAACCTCCTTTCAGGGAGTTGCAGAGTTGTGCCACTGCAGGACAAAGCAAAGGGGAAGCCTCTGCCTCTGAGATGTTACAGCCCAGGTCTCCCTAGCAGTGAAGGAGAAGGTATCCTTGGACAGCTTTGTGAGATCTGATGAGCAGTAAGGGCTTGGGATGAGCATGACTCCGCTGTCTCTTTCCCTCCCTTCGTCTTTCTTTTCTTTGATGCCACAGAGAACAAAAAAAGCAGCTATTTTGCACTTGCCTGAATTAAAAGTTCTGGATAGTACTTACACATGTCATACTTGAGAGGATACCCATACATTTTAAGAAAAGATCATTTCTATAAATATTTCCGCCTCTGTATATGTAAAGCAAAACAACTGAAAAGGGTGGGAATGAAGCTGAAGTAAGCTTACAAAACCAGCTATATTGACAATAGGGAGCTTCTTTTTTCTTTTAATTTCCTTTCCTCTGGCAATAGGATTCCAGAGAAACCAGCTTCATAGAAAATGAGCAAGTGGACAACTGCTTAGTAACTAGACCTACACTGTAAATAAGGACTTTCCAGATGTAATCTAATGCCATTTTGAGACTGACTTCACAGAGGAAATGAACCCTTCAATTACTATTTGATTGATTTTGTTTCCTTGTCTTCAGTGATATTTTTTTTTTAGTCTGAGAGAGTAAAATCCAGATTGTTGTGACAAATGTGAGAACAAATTAGTCAGCATTTATGAATCACTTGGAAGAAAAATTGGTATTGCTGATAATTATGAAATTGGATTAAATCAGCAAAACATGCTGCATTGAAAACCAGTTGTTTTCTGCTTTTTTTCATCTCAAAGTTAGAGATGCAGAACTGCAGTAATCTATTATTGGTGATGTGGTGGTGGAGGCTCCAGCACTCCACTTAAGGCTGTTGGAATTCACAGTCCTATCTCAGTATTGACATGATTTTGCCTTTCCAGTTTTGTAGGAATGTGAAGTCAACTGAATCATTTGCACAAAACTTTAAAAGTCTGATAACTTTAATAAGTTTTCCTTTAGCTTACAACCACCTAAACTGTGCATGAAAGAAACGGGGTGCTTTGATCAGGTTTACAAATACAGCAGATGACTCCTGGATTCTTAAAAGTATAATTCACACCTCAGTTAACCCACATCTCCTAGGAAACACTGGCACTTGACTCTGTGTGGAATTGAAAGTAGAAAATTATTGGGGAAGGTAAACCTCAGGGATCTGCTTCCCCTGCAGCCAGGCAGCCACATCTGCACACATACATGTACACACATACAACCCACGCCTCTCACAGCATATTGGGTTTTGTTTGCATTTTGTTTACATTTTATTTTATTATCTTACTTTATTTTACTTTT
>WAAE01011049.1:0-13787 GCA_013400495.1 Nicator chloris
CAGTTTCATTTAGATTTTACTACTGTAGAATTCTTCTAAGCGTAGTGCTAGAAGACTGTAGCACTGAACCTCAAGATCCAAAATAAGGGAGGTTTTGTCCATGTGAGGTGGGCTTTTTCTCACTGAACTTGAGCCATCTGTGAGTGATGACTCCTCAAAGGCTTCTCAGCTCCACTTCTGGTCAGCAGAGAAAGATGAAGGGACCAAATCACCCTCTGAACATGTCCATCTTGAGCAATGATCCCAGAGGTTTCCACATCTGAACTGCTTCTGTGACTAAAAACAAGTGAGGAAAGCTTTTATCTCATGTTGAAGATACATGGGTGAGCTCCTTGGATGGGCTTGGAGAGGCACCACTGCAGTACAAGCAAAAGAGGAAGCTTGCACAATTATTTAGGTGTACTTTGTGGACAGATAATTAGAATGTAGCACTAAGGACCTTTGTATCACATTTTGTTACTTTTTAAAGGATTTTTCCCCCCTCTTTTCTTTATTCCTCTCTTCCTATCTTGTCTAGAGATAAGGTCTGACCCACCTCTGGAATTTCATTCCTTCAGGGCTGGCAGATGCATTCCTGAAGGAAGAACTGCAGGTATTCCAGAAGGTCTTTGCCGTTTGGCTTTGCTCTGGGAATGGGAGGTGACAGAGCAGTTGGACACAGACTGGGTCTCCCTACTGCAGTGTTTTAAAATAAAATTCATAGGGTAAAAAAAGGGAACAAACAGAGCTTAATAGAACAGCACTTACTTCATCCCTTGAGGCACTGGTCCAAAATGAGCATTTCCAGTGGAACTGTTAAGTAATTGCTTATTTTTCTTAGAGAGGAGACTTGAGGATTTGGATGTTTATTTGTGCAGAGGTTTTATGTTGCACCGCAGATTCTTTCATGTTCACATTAAATTAAAAGTAGCTCTAAACTGTCAAGCTAGCATATTTTTCAAAAATATTATGTAGCTTTTCTCTACCCCATTCATGATGTGCACAGGAGGATTTTGTTGCCATAAAATGTAGTTCACTGCTCTTCAGATGCAATCAGTATTTCACTCTACCTTTAAAAAAATAATGAAGTTACCTTTTAATTTGTCTATCAAAGAAAACAACTCTAGTATCACCATATCACCTTTCCCACATTTGATACACAAGTCAGTAATAGCTCATTATTACTTGGCAGGGGAAGTCTAAAGCTGAATTAATTTGAAGAGTGTTATAAATTTCAGACACTTTTTCAGGCACTTCAGATTCTTTGAAGTCCAAAGCAGTTCATCTGCCCATTCAAGTATCTTTTTTTTTTCCCTGTTGTTTGTAGGGTTTGTAGAGGTTTTTTCTTACTTTTTTTTTTTTGTTTTGTTTTTTTTTGTTTGTTTGTTTGTTTGTTTGTTTGTTTGTGGTTTTTTTGTGTGTGTATTCTACACCACAGTCGTTCATGGCAAGCTTGGGATTTAAAGTTTTATGGTTTGGTACCAAGGAGAGTATCAATTAAGCAGTCCTCACTTGACTACCCACTGCTTAAATATTGCTCACTCAATTTGCTCTTGGGGAGCTTGTTTTGTAGTGAAAAGGAAATGGCACTGAGGATAAATCTGCCTCAGTGTAAGAGATGTAATGTAGGAGTTTTCAGTAGTTTGTGTTGTCATAAGAGAAGATCTGAGAAAATCTGTTACCAAAGTCAGTAAATGTCTAAATGGCAGAGTCTCAGCTAAGTGGAAGTGAATGATGAGCACTGAACATTTCTCTGAGGTGAATGAGCACTTCCCAACATATTTTACCTGATCTAATTGCTCTCTTTGTTAAAAGGAGATGGTAAATCTTTTTTGAGACCTTTTCCCATCTAGTTTCTAAAATTTCTCCTGCATCATCCCTGTAAACAACCAATATTAGTGCCCACCTTCCACGTCAGCATGACAAGAAACCAGCAGGTATTTAAGGAGCAAGGAAATTCAGCTCTGAATGACAGGAGCTTTCCGCAGCATCCTCCCCTCTAGCCCTTCATGCAGTTACCTGTATTAAACTAAACCTGGGAAGTGCTGAAGCATCACCAACTCTTTTATCGTCTTTGGAACACCTGGAACATTTCCTCCACCTCCAGTTCTTGGCTTATGTCCTTGTTGGATGCAGCATTTCTTCAGGGATGGTGTTGGTATAAGACTGCCCTGCTCCCCTCTTTTATTCTTTAATTCCAGTCCTGAGCAAATTTATTGTGCTGCTTCCAAATCCCTGGAGCCAGTGCTTATGTCAGGACAATGTCCCAGGAAGGTGGCACATAAATCTGTGGCTGGTTAAACCAGCAAATTTGAGATTTAGAAACTTCAGTTCTGGATTTGAAGAGAAGATCTTCATATCAGCTTTGGAAAAAAAAGGAAAAAAGTGAAGTATAGGGAAAGAATGTTGAGGAAAACACTGAGCTGAGTTGAAACAGTGACAGGTGTCATTTTAGTGCTCTGAAAGGGGCTAGAATATTTGGGGGCGTGGGGGGGGCTGTTCTGTCCTTTTTTTTATTGTGAGATTTATATGACAAGCCTAAGATCAATGCCCTGAACGTAAAACTGTGCAAGGTGTGCAGTGCTCAGTGCCAACGTGAGATGATTTATTCTTTCCGTCCACATCCTTATCATCATGGAACTTTTAATTAATACCCCTGATTCCTGCAGTTCCCAGAGCTGCATGACTGGTACAGACAGCACTGAGATCACAGATATATGGGTCTCTGAAAGATGTGTGTGATGATGTTGGAGCTGCCACGCCGTGTGTGTCAGGCTGCAGTGAACCCAAAACCACCCGGGATGGTTCAGAGATGGCCCACTTATCATTCCTGCTTGAAATAAGCTTGGGATCTTAAGATTCATCAGGGAGTTTAGCCAAGAAATGAAGCTGGTGAAATGCTTTTCTTAGACTATCACAGCATGTGCTGACAGTGTTTTATGTGCTATAAAATTAGAAGAGATTTTTAAATTCCCTTTCTCCCTCCCATGTCATTTCAAACCCCCAAGGACACAATAATTACCAGGTGATAAGACAGCTTCCCACATAACAGCAGGCTTTTCAAATGAGAAATGCATTGTATTAATCAGGTTATGGCAGGGGAACAGCCTTTTTACCTCTTTTCCAGCTGCCTTTTGCAGAAGATTGTTCAAGGTGTTCCTGGCCAAGAAGTGATCACTCAGCTCCTTGTGCATGGGGGAATCTCTCGTGGAGGATCATTTGTGTGTGGGCTGGGAAATGTCTTGGGAAGCTGGGCTGAAACAGAGATCCAGGAGCAGTGCAGACAGTCCCATCTCACTGTCAGAGAGCCAAAGGCAAATCTCTGATCTGCCTTTTCTGGTTGATAAGGGGCTGTGGGTATGAAAACAACCCTTACAGAACAATGTGGTCCTTCACAGTTCCCTCTCAAAATTAATCTCGTACTTCTTCACTTCCTTTTTAATATCACTTGCAAACCAAATTTCCTGGTGGCTGTAGAGCACTAGCAAACATTATATGAATTATTATCTCTTTCAGGTTTCTGATCTCACTTAAAGTTTCAATACATGCTGTCCCAGAGGGAAGGACTGGCACATGATTCATATTCCATGCTGTATTTTGGGCAAGTGTAGAAATGCAGCAATGGAAGCAGCAATATAAAGTGTGGAAAGGGGAGCCTGGGGGGTTTACGCAGTTGGTGAACTTTTAAATCCAAGTGGGTGCATCATCAGCCTAGCAACTGCTTATCTGCAAACTCAACTGTTTCCTGCTGCCCTTCTTACCAGATAAAGCATCTCTGGACACTGAGTTCCCCACAGCAGTGCAGTGCTGGGTGATTAATTCAATAAACGTTTTGGCACTCTTTTCAAGGATGGGAAGAGAAAAACTGAGAGGGAGGCAAAATTGGAGCTGAAAAGCCCCAGTGCTCCTCATTGTAATTTCTGTAATGAAAGTTTCCTGTTCCTCATTGTGGCTGTGTAAGAAAGATCTGAGCTGGGTGTTGCTTTTCTCTTGGCAAGGAGCTGTTTTTAAACATTATTCTTCACCCAGTGGGAGAAGGAATTTATCTGGAGGGACAGCCCACAGAATATGTAGCACTATTAGTGTCTGTAAAAGGTTTTTGAGGCTTGGAATTATTGTATTTCCCTGTATCTGCAGGGAGTTTACTTTCTTATCTCAAACAAACCAACTCTGTGATGGCCTAAAGAAGATATTTATAACCTCCACATCTGCAATCTCCACAATCAAAATTCAGCCTCTTGATGATGCTGAGTATTTTGCTCATCCTGTAAAATTGCATGGTTAGGGAAGGGGTTGTATTCAGACACCTTAGGTTCACCTCACAGAAACTGGGAGAACTTGCCCATTCTCATCCCCTTCTAAACTTCCATTATTAGAAGGGGAAATGTGGTTCAGCAAAATGGGCTCATATCTGCCAAGAAACATCTGGAATTTTTTATGTTCCTATATTAGGCTTAGCTGTGAAAGCTGCCAGGGGCTGCTTTGGCAAATGGTCACCCGTCTGATGTTTGCAGGCTTTTTTTGTCTTGCAGACAGTCTGTTTCTTGCCTGCCTTCTCCTGATGAATATTTAGGCTTGGGGAAGACACGGAGCTTCCTGGCAACCACACACAGCACGAGCTGACAGCAGCGTATGTTGTGTTTTTGTCCAGACATCCCAAGACGTGCAAGTGTGACAGGACCTGTCTGAATCATCCTGTAGAGCTGTGATTTTCTAAAAGGCAAGGATTTTTATAGAATGCTGGATGTATGATCTGGACAACGGTTTGAAATGGGGAAAAAAAAAAAAGCCCAAACAAAAACCAAAACCAACTAACAAAAAAAATCCCTGTAAGGCCAAGCAACTGTTGTGGTTCCTGGTGGGCATTCCTGTGGTGTAGGCAAACCCCCAGTGCTGACTCAGGGATAATAATCAGGTTTTCAGATCCTCCTAGCCTCTTAGCCCAACTCATTCCCTCTGTTGTGTGTGGTGTTTTCTCTCACCTTCCTGGGTTGCTCTTATTTTCTGTCTCTCCTGTGTGCTGCCTTCCTCTCACAGCCTCTGCTGCTGGACCACAGGTTTCATGTGAATTCCTTGTCAAAAGGTATTTGAACCTTACCTGGCAAATATCACACGAATGGGTGCATTTTGGAACCTGCTCTCATCCCTCCTTTTCTCAGCCACCTTTCTCATTATGCTGAGTTCTGAGAGCAGGTCAGGATTATTACAGTGACCACTGACTCTGTGTTCCATCACTAGCCATTCCTACAGCTGTTGTGCTTTGCTTTTGGGACTGCAACTCATAAATTCCTGAATAAATTTCAGGCAATGAAGGCTCTGTGAGAGGAGTATTGCTTCCCACATCCCCACTTTGCTGAGGCAAAAACTAAAGTAGAGGGAGGCTGCACACACTCCTTTTTTTCAAGAGGTTGTGGAAATTGTCTTCTCGAGTCATCTGTCCTAAACTCCAGCTCCTTTCCTCTCCCTCTCCCTCCAGTGTTAATCAGATCTTAGTGCTTCTCAATTCCACAGTGCTTTACTACAGGTAATGAAGTACAGTTACACCTCTCATTATCATTGCCATCTCTCTGTGCATTCAGTAATTATGCCAGGTGACTAATTGAATTTTGAATTTCAGCTAAGAAGCAATTACCATAAAGATCAGACATCATTACCAGCCTGTGCCCTGCCAGCCTTCCAAAAGGGGGTTAGGGAGGGAGTTTGATGGCTCTGTGCTCTCCTGGTCTATCAGGCTCAGAAACAAATTGTGCTGCAGCCCTGGGTGATGCCTTTCCTCCTCCTGGTGCTCTGCAGGAATTCACTGCCCCTACACAACAAAGGGAGAATTGATGACCTGTTGGACTAACCAGCAGGAAGAACATTTTCTTAGACTTCACCTTTCTCCCACGTGTGGTTTTTAAGCAGCTGTGTAGGTGGAAGTTCCCTCTCTGTGTAGGTGGAAGTGTTCTGGGCTGGGGAATCTTTCCTAGTAATTTGTGCGTGATCCGTGCAAACACAAGTTGGATGATAGCCTGTTCCTTAAAACAATTGCATTACCCAGAGTCAACTGAGGGAAGTCTTTAAAATAAACATAAAATAATTGTTCCACATCAAATGACAGGCCCATCCAGGCCACTGTTTTGTTTACTCCAAGCACCTAAATTTAGGAGTGATGATGCTTCTATTTGCTGTAGGTGATTAAATCCCTCCTGTTGTCAATGTGAGGTCAATGGAAGAACAACTCAGCTCCATAAAGTAAACGGCCATGGATCAGCTGAATCTGTCTAGACTGTGCTGGCTGCAATCTTGTGATCAATTAATTAGCTTAAATTTGGGGATTTAGTACAGTTTGATGGCCTGGATTGAGTAGATACCATGGACATGAGAGGCGACCTCAGATAGTGCTGGACGTCTCTGTGGCAGCAGGGACATTGTAACCTTCAGTCACACATGAGCATCTGCATCAGGACGTCAGAGTTTAAATATCTTAATCTTGAGCTTGTCTGAGAGCAATATAAGAACAGGACAAGTATGAAGAAAGACTCTCCTGGGTGTTCTTGTAGTTTCCAGCAATCCAAGTGTCAGAGACTTGCTGAAGTACAAGAGATGTCTGTGCATCTTCTTTTGTGTGTGATACCTGGCCTTTCAGGAGAGATTAATTTGAGTCACTGGATGTGGAAATAAGCCCAGCTGAATGCCAGAATTCTATTTTCCAACAGGTTTTTGGGAAGTGATACAATTTCTGGTTTCTCTTCAGCTGGAAGTGAAGAAGTTTGGGTTGGGAGTTTGGTTTGACTTTTATATCTTGTTGGGCTTTTTGTTCCTCTTTTTTTTTTTTTTCCTTGTGCTGAAAACCAGGTAAAGGGCAAAGATGATAACCTGAGGAATAGTGCTTTGTAATCTCCCTCTTTTATCTTTCTTCTTAAAGATACATGGAGGTCTGAGCTGGAAGCCTTTGGGTTCTGTGTGCGCTCACACCTGGGGATGTGCTGTCTCAGGGATTTACCTGTGGATTGCATGAAGCCTTGGGAGGTTGCAGGCAGGATTAACCAAGCATTTGTCACAATCACAGAATCACAGCATGACCAGGTTGGAAGAGACCTCCAAAATCATCGAGTCCAACCCAGCCCTAACACCTCAACTAAACCACGGCACCAAGTGCCACATCCAGTCTTTCTTTAAACACATCCAGGGATGGTGACTCCACCACCTCCCCAGGCAGATCATTCCAGTGTTTTATCATCCTTTCTGTAAAAAACTTTTTCCTCATATCCAACCTATATTTCCCTTGGCACAGCTTGAGACTGTGTCCTCTCCTTCTGTCACTTGCTGCCTGGAGAAAGAGACCAACCCCACCTGATACACCCACCTTTCAGGGAGATGTAGAGAGTGATAAGGTCACCTCCGAGTCTCCTTTTCTCCAGGCTGAACAACCCCAGCTCCCTCAGTCATTCCTCANTCCTTCCTAAACTGAGGGACAGAGCTGGACACAGCACTCAGTGTCCTCCCTAAACTGAGGGGTCAGAGCTGGACACAGCACTCAGTGTCCTCCCTAAACTGAGGGGACAGAGCTGGGCACAGCACTCAGTGTCCTTCCTAACCTGAGGGACAGAGCTGGACACAGCACTCAGTGTCCTTCCTAACCTGAGGGACAGAGCTGGGCACAGCACTCAGTGTCCTTCCTAAACTGTCAAGGGCTGCTGAGCCTCTTCACTGGGTTTTCTCTCCCTGTCTTCTGGGTGTTCCCTCAGCTGTTTCTGCAACAGCCCAGCCCTGGCATTTCAGAACGAGAGTTTCCTCAATCAAAAGCCATGAAATAATCTCTTAAGGAAATGAATGTTATATCGGGATAATAATTATATAATTGAATAAGAATTCTTTTATTATTCAGTTATTGATAGGAGGGTTATCACAGGAGCTATAAGCAATTTGGGATGAGGAAGGCAGCTTCCAGGATGATTCCCAAATCATCTTTCTGGTGATTGTCTTGAGAAAGGGCAAGTTTGGGAATTGCCTGCCACTGCAATTGAAACAATTCAAAATGAAGCTGTGAAGAAACAGAGTATTTACTATAAAAGACTTGCATTTTATGGAACAGTTTTTGCTAACCCTGGAGGCATGAGGAGTGAAAAATACTGTGAGAAATTTGGTTTCCTGAGATGAACCATGGGGGATCAGAAAGTCAAACAGAATGTGCGGGATTTTTTGTGAGAAGTTTTACATTAGCAGGTATTTACTGAACAAGGTTGAAAAGAGCCACTTTTCTGACAATTCTGCACAATTCAGTCTGTGGGATCTTTCTAATGTCACTGCTTGCTGCCAGGAGCCCCAGCCTGGGGCAAGGAGAGTTCAAGGCCAGGGCTTGGACAGGGCTTGGAGCAACCTGGTCTAGTGGAAGGTGGGAAGGGGATGGAACTGGATCATTTTAAAGTCTTTTCCAACCCAGAATATTCTGCAATCCTCTGTACAAACAGAACTGAGTACCTCAAGTGCCCTCAATCTTTGTAGGGTGCCTTGGGCTAGAAACCCAAAGAAATGTTTTTCCAAACTCTGAAGGAGCCTGGAGCTCTTCTAAACTTCTGAAAGGTTCTGTTCCTGCCTTTGCTTTTGACCTGTTCTGTGACCTGGTGAATCACTTGAGCTCTTCAGCAGATGGGAAATCGATGCAGCAAGTGAGCATAATTAGGCTGCTTGAGCTTCTTGTAAACCTTTTTAGGATTTCTTGGCCCAGGAAAACAATAGAAAACTCATCGAAGTTCCTAATGTGCTTGAAAACCTGAGGACACATCAAGCTGAGCCAGACAGAGCTGAGTTTAGAAATATTTTTCTAGGGGAACATTTCTTGCCTAAATTTTGATTTATCTACCTTCCAAGATTCTCCTATAAGTGCATTATATTTCTGTACAAATTAAAAAAAAAAAAAAAAAAAGCAAAAGCCAGCTGTGACATCCAGAGAAAACCTCTTGGCTTTCAGGTTGATATTGGCTGATGTACAAAGCAATAAGCATCAGCTGGATAACTGTTCTTGCCTCTCCTTATTTTTGTCAGAATAACCCTCATTCACAAATAAAAGATGTGGAGAGAGATTATTTTTTTCCAGTCTCCTGGATGTCACAATTATGCTGCTGTCACTTAGCATTTCTAGAAATAGTAAGCAGTTGTCCTGATGCTTTGTGAATCCTACCTGGCTCGAGCTTGTCACTGCAACAATCAGAAAAAAATAAAGCCCCAAAGAGGGAGGGTGGCACATGAATAAATAATTTATAGCCCCATGATTCAGCCCCTATTTTTAGAAGCTTGCTGTTTTTCTGAGACTTTGAAAAGGGACTAAGAATAGTCTATACATGAAGTGATGTGTGCCTTATGCAACACAGGTTTTTTCTGTCTCATTTGATCTGACTCCTGTGAAATCTGGGCATCCAAACTCAGGGATTTGTATCATGCAGTTCCTGTTGAATTTACTGGGGATCATGGTGGATAAGTACCCAAGAGAAGAATTTTTTGCTTAATACCAAGCAAAATGCCTTATTTTGAACATTGAATGAATAAAAATTGTTTGGAGGAGACACTGGGAGAATCTTACAATGTCCCAGTGATTAGAACCCCCTGTAAAAAAGGAATCCTTTAAACTAGGTTTGAATTCCTCACGAAATCCAACATTGGAAGAGACCAGAGTTGAACTCCTTGTTCAACTCCATGTTCTGTGGGTAGCCTTGGCTACAACATTCAGCACTGGGATATTTTGAGTTGTTTTACTCCCGTGTTCTTTCAGTGTATCTAAAATTTTTCTTCAGGTGGTAAAACCTGCATCCAATTTACATTTACCAAACCTATCAAGTGATTTTTGCTGCCCCAAAACTGTGTATTTCAAATTCCATTTATTCAGCTCAAAAGATGTCATCCAGCTGTAATTGTGGCACTGAGACAAAGCAGGTTTTCTCCACTGTCTCTCCTGATTTTACAGACCAGCATATCACAGAAACTATTTCAATTTATATCTAAGGGAAAACCTCACTTACTTGAGCTTGCTTTCCATTGGAAAATTTGGCATCAACACCTTCATGCTGGGGGCACCATGGGCTGCTGTGCTCTGCTCTGAAGCCAAAGTAGGAAGGGATTGGTGAGATGTGGACAAGACTGGCTGCAAGTTGATACTCTAAAATTGAACTCCACCTGTGGCAAATCTGCAGAACTAACCTACGCTGAAAAGGATGGCAAATTGCTCAGCTAGGTCAGAGGGCAGTACAGGGGCAAAACCAGTTCAATAGTTGTCTTAAAAAGTGAGGAAAAATATAGATATAGGATATCAGCAAAAAAGAGTCACAGGAAAAGATTTACCGGACTATTACAGACATTGTCTGTAATAGTTTTGCAAAATAATGAGTGAAAATTCTTGGGGCTTCCACTTTTGAATCTGGATTGAACAAGTCCTGTGGGTAGGAGGCGGATGACGTGACCCACTGCGCTCTTGGAAGGTGTTTATTGTGTCTCTGAGTCTTTGCCACAGTCACTCCTAATGCCACTTCCCAAAACCCTGAGTGTTCTAGGGAGTGTGTTCAGGGAGGGTTCTGGTTTTCTGATTGATGGACCCTTCACGTCAGCTCAGCTGACAGGATCAGCAAGCTGTCAAAGCAGTCACATACCCCCAGGTCAGGGCTTAACAGGCTGTCTTATTTATGAACTCATTTTTCTGTTTATTCCCTTCACTCCAGTAGCTGATGAACTTGTCTCAAGATTCCATGGCTGCTCTGTAGAATCCAGGAGATGAAAGGCATAAATAGCCAGAGAAGTCAGATTTCCATTTTAATGATAACTGGAAATGTAAACCTTGTCAAAAAGTCATCTACGTGAGACATGGCAAGACAAGTCAAATCTCTTTCAAAACCAGCTTAGTTCCAGTTGTCAGGGACAAGATCCATCATAGCAGTGTGTCACAGCGACACACTAGATTGACTACAGGACTCTGACTTGAGGTTCAACTAAGAGGACTAACTTTATTACATCACTGACTCTATATATATATAGTGTAGCAAATAGACTAGTGTGATTGGTAAGTAAGGTCAACACCTCTCCAACCACACTGGTCAAGACAGGTGTCTATCAAGAGAACTCTACTCCCATGAAAGAATGTAAACTAACTGGAGTTTACAGAATTGTGCGTGAGAAAAGAATTTCTCAAAGGTAAACATCAGAAGGCTGAAAGAGCATGGCAACAGCAGTGCCTGCATGCAGTGTCTGGAATTGTCTTTCACTCACTAATGACTGGGAGGAGGTGATGAACTTCCTGCTGAGAATGACATCCACTTACCTTTACCCAGTGCTCTTGTCTCCGGTTTCTGTTGTGCTTTTAATGAACTTTTACTGACTGAACACAAGCCTGCCACCAGGCCAATCCATACATATTGAGTTACCACTACCTGAAAGGCTTTGTGTTCTTCAACAGGGTCAATAAAAAAAGGAAAATGCCAATACCGCTCATCAAACACTTGGCTTTACATACGCCATTCGGAAATGCGACATCATCTGCAGTTAGAAATGAAATTAAGGGCTAGGTTTTACCTCATAAACTGATGTAGAACATTGTACCTGGGCTGTGTTTTAAAGCTGTTCCAGAAGGTGATTTTATGCAGTTAATCACAGAGCCACAGGATGGCTGAGATCTGGTCCAGCCTCCCTGCAGGGCCACCTGCAGCCAATTGCCCAGGAGCATGTCCTTTTTAAAAAACTTTTAAAAAGTTTTTAGGTATCTTCAAAAAAGGGAGACTCCACAACCTCCCTGGGTAGCCTGTTCCAGTGTTTTGTCACTCTCACAGCAAAGTATGTCAGTGGATTCAAAGGAGCAGACAAATCACAGTTGGGATGACAAATATTGGATGTTGCTGCTCCATTTTCTGTTTAGACATCCACTGAGGGCTCTTCAAAAGAGTCTCTGGCAGTGTTGCTAATAAAGTGTAATAAATCGGGGTGGAATTCATTTTACATGACTTTAGATGACTGAAGGACACATTTCTGTTCGGGATAAAGGTCCTTGAGTTGATTTGTGAAAAACTGCTCTCATCCCATGCAAGTTTTCCCAGAATTAATCTGGTTATACTGGTGCTGAGTTGCAGGCATGCTGAAGAGAGTTACGGGAAAACTGGAAACAGAGTTTGGATCTTCCCCCTTTATCAAACAGCAGAGTGTGAGGAGTCCTTCAAAACAAATAAATAAAAGTCTCTGAGTTTCTCTCATGTCCTTCCATGTCATATGAAAATAATTTTCCATTATTTTTGATGTATGGGCTCAAATCTGGGTTGATCAGTTTCTTTTTTATTGAAGCAACAAATGTGCCGGAGTTTCTTAAAAGTCCTGGTTGCCCTGAAAACAGACAGAGTTGTGATTATCACAGTCTGTTTTTTTTGATAAATGCAACACTAATTTTCTTTGGCATTCAAGGAACTTTTGCTCTTCACCTTGAATTTCTCACTTGCTCTTAAATGGTTCTACTCCACTAGGAATAAAGTTCAGGCTCTATGTAGCGTGGGGGTGTGGGCATGTGTGTATAAATACATAAAAGTGAGACATTCCCGTGGGTGTTTGATTGTTTATCTGAATATATTCTGTGAAGATCTATAAAATGATAGACTGAGCTGGACTTTCCCAAGAGCTGGAGTCAGGGAGAATTCAGTATCCCTGTTGTATTCTTGGCAAGGCTTTGCTGTAGCCATGCTCAGATCCTTTGCCTACCTTTTTGTGATGTGGAATGAAGTTTTTCAGGGCTGGAGATCCCTTTTACATCACCTTGGAGTCCATGAGAGCTGGGAATGTTGGTGCTGCTGCTGTTGTTGTGTATCTGGGCTCTGCCTTGGCTTTCCTGGTGGAATAAAACACTGATCAGCACCCTTGAGTCAGCCCTTAGGGGAAATAGGACAATGCATTTGTAGCCTGGAGGGGTTGAAATATTTTCAGTGAAAGCTGGAAACCCGGAGCACTCCTGGATATTCCTTTCTGTTGAGGCAGTTCCCTGCCTGTGTCCTGGACTGATGATTAAGCAGAAGAAACCAAGGGCCACAAATCTACAACAGAAGGAAATCAACATTTTTAAAGTGGAAGAAGAGACCACAGACTGAGGCGCAGGAGTGAAAATTGGATGATGTGTCAAGAGCTCTGTGAATAAAGGCTGAGTGCTGCCTGTGCCACCCTGAGTCATCTACTGCTCGTTATTCATCTGCATGAGCATTAAATCTCCTTGTCCAGTTGTGTTCTACGAGTGCAAGTGCACACAGAGCACAAATAACCACACGTTGCAACCACCAAATCTTTATTTGGTGTATTCCTTCTTGAGAATAAACAAAGAAGGGGAAATTTCAAGAAGAGAAAACACGCTGAGTTCTTCAGTATGTCATTTGTCTAGGAAAACGGAATTTTACACAATTGTTTTTCAACTAGGAAAAAAATAGTGCTAATAGCTGTAATTTTTAATCATTATTATTAGCTCTTCTTGCCCTAGAAAGATCATATAAATGTTCTTTTCTTCTTGGGTGTTCACTGTACGTTTCTACAGTGGAGTTCTCCATTATGATTCTTCCATTTTTTTCTCCTTTTTTTTGTGACAGTCATTAAGAAAAACTGAACTTAATCTGGTGTCTTTTTGCACACAGTGCATGAACAAGAGCTGCTTCCTCCAGGTGCCTCCAGTGAGGCTCTTACCTCACCCACTAAATGAGATGTTTCTCCTTTAAAGCACTGGCTACAAGAGCTGCATTATGTCATTAAAAGAGAGAGAGAGGGAGAGAGAGAGAAAGTGAAAGGAGCTCCAGAAGGGAAGAGAGGAAGGAAAGGAAGGAAGG
>WAAE01011049.1:13856-37984 GCA_013400495.1 Nicator chloris
AAGGGAAGGGAAGGGAAGGGAAGGGAAGGGAAGGGAAGGGAAGGGAAGGGAAGGGAAGGGAAGGGAAGGGAAGGGAAGGGAAGGGAAGGGAAGACCTTTACTGTGAGGTATAAATTAGTAATGACAACTAGAGTTTGAAATTATAGACTCTCAGAAGTCAGATCTGCTTCCTGCTGTTGTTTCTGAGAAGTGAAGATAGTGGAGGAGATCCTGGGCAAGAGAAGTTCAGGGTTTGATTTCCTCCCCTCCTGTTCATGCCCTCACCGTGTGGGAGATGTGCTGTGACAGCTCAGAGAGCTGCACTGCTGTGGGTTGTACGTTCCCAGTGCCTCACAGGGTGGAATGTGTTTGTGCTCTGCACAGCTGAGCTGGAGGGATACAACCAGGGAAAATGAGGAGTCAGAATGAGTAAAACAAGGGTTTGAATTAATAAAATAAGAGTTTCTTATGAGCAGTACCCTGGAAGTGGGACTCAACACTCGACTAAGCATCAACTCATCTGGAGAGTCAGGAGTTTGCTAGAGGCTCAAAATCAGCAACAATTCTGCACAGAGAGCTTCAGCACTGGCCAAAGGAGGGGACAAATGCAAGGGCTTTTAGGGATATAAATCGGATCCTACCACCTAAACCCCACTCAGACTGTTTTGTTTCGTTTGGCCTCGTCACTCCAAAAAGAAACAGTGGAAAAGTGCAAATAGACAACAACAATATGAAATTCAGTGATCTGTGTGGGTACTGTGTCATCTGGACCATCTGCAGGGACTATTATTTGTTGACTTCTCTTCTCTGTAAGAAAAAGCACCTTTTCAAAAGTCTCTTTACCTTTTTCAAAGGCAGCTTTTCAAAAGTCTTTTTACCTTTTTCAAAGGCTGGTGTCAGCACAATTTAGGACCATTTGATTTTCTTGCACTAAATGACCATGGCAAAGGCCCAAAAAAGAAATTGGGTAAAGGGCAGAAAAAAACATCATGAAGAGTCCGTCAGGAATTTGCCTGTATTTGTCCTTTGGCGATCTTTCTGGATTTCCTGTTTTATTTTAATTCTCTTGTTTCTAAGAAACAGTTCAAACTAAGAATAGAAAAAACCCAAGAACCTCTTGCTTGGGATTGAATGTGCCTCTGATGAGTGGAAGAAGGTTTGTACAGGAAAACTGCAGTTTCCTCTAGGAATTCCTGGGGATGAAAAGAGTGCTTGCCAGAAATTGAACTCCCCTCTTCACCCCAACATTGCCTCATACTGTTCCCAGAGCCCTGCAGGGTGACGTTGAATTTGGACATTAAATCTCTGCTTCTGTAATTTGTGATTTTCACTTATGATCTCTGAGAACTGGCACCTTGGGAAAACACCAGGAATGGTTCCAGTTGGAATGTTCTCATACCTTTGCTGTCTTCTGAATTCATATTCTGTAAGACAAAAACTATTAATAAACACCTTTAAATAGTCATTGTCTGTAGATGTGTTGGTTATTTATTTCTCCTCTTCTCAGTGGGTTGCTGCAGTCCTCACAGAGGTGGAATAAGCTGATTTGCCTTGTAAATAATCTGTTCTGTCAATCTTTGCTTGAACCTGTGAAATGTCTAGGCTGTTTCAAGTCCAGCACGGAGTGTTCATCTCTCTTTTATTTTGGTCTGTACCAGGAAATGCCTACAGAGAATGCCTGGGCAATGGGACATGGGCTTCCAAGATAAACTACTCTCAGTGTGAGCCTATTCTGGATGACAAGGTCTGTATTTTTCCCTTCATTCTTCTCAATGACATTTCTCAGCATAAATGAATGCAAAACTAAACTTCAGGTTAATGTGCTAATTTGGGACATCTGAGAGAGATTCCATTTCTGTCTTCACAACAAAACCTCCCTGTGAATTGAGGCAAATCACTTCTCCTCTCTCTGTATCCCCTACTCACATGGTTTTTTTAAAGAGGATGCTTTATCTTGCTCTGTCCCTGATGATGTGTGTTTATGCAGATTTCTCCTAGCTTTGTTCAGAGCCTACAGCTGCTACAGTAAATGTTAGTAATAATAACAATAAGACCTAAAGCCTCTTTGGCAGTAAAAAATAAGTTCAACCAGCTGATTCCACCCTATATCTGCCCATTCTGAGGTCTCATCAACAACTGACCTTTACAGATCTCAGTGTCATTTCTCCTTAAGCAAATATGTAAGGGGCAGCAACAGAAAAAATACATAAAAAGTAGACTTAGGACCCAGATGTCTTTAAGAGATCGAACCAGTCTTGCATGATGCAGGACTTAGCAGATTTAAATTAGCATGTGGGGTTAAGTTCCTTCAGAGAGGCTGTGAGGAATTATGCAAAGCCCTTTTCTTTCCAGATGTCTCAGAGACATCATAGACATTCACTCTCACACAGTTTAAGCCTTCAAGCCCTTCATACTCTTCTGTTGTTGTAGGACACAAAAAAAGATGAGCCTCCAAATATTTCAGAAGGCAAAGAGCGTAGAAAAAACTTTATTGTCTAATTCTTACTACCTTTTTATCAGGTGTTCTGATACAGACTTAACATGATTGGTGAATAGGAATGACACCTCTCTAATCCCATTGGTTAAACTAGGGAAACAGCTAAAGTGTTTTGAGAACTAGAAAAGCAAAACATCCCCTGGAGAAAGATAGTTTTGAGAAAGGAGAGTTGTTTGCCAGGCTTTGTTTTGAGAAGAAGCTTTCTTAAGAATTTCTCCCTTGGGAGGAAGTTAGCAGGCTAGCAGGCTAAAATCTCTCAGCCCCAGAAATATCAGACCTACACTCTTCCTCCTGTGTTGAGTGCTGTGGTGGGACACAACCCCACAAAGGCTTTGTGCTGTCTCTGCCAGGAGTGGCTTTTCCCTCCAGGAGCCAGAGTGGAGTCCAGCAGCTCAGACTGGTTTGTTTTGGGGTTCATTCACCTCATCCTGTCCTTGTAGTTGTGCCATGCCAGGGCCAGAGAGGAGGAAGATGAGAACCCACATTTAGTACTCAGGGACTCTCTGGAGGGGTGCTGCCCCCCAGCCAGCCAGGATGTGCTTTGGCTGTGGTGCATCCATCCTGTAGGGTCTACATGCCTGGTCAGTGTGGGTTGTCACCAGTGAATCAGAAAACAAATAACAACACACCAGCTGCTGAGGAGACCCTATTCTTACCCCCTGGCTAACTAATCCCCCCTCCTTTTCCTAGAGACTGCCAGGAATTAAGAAAAGTTGTGCCAGAACCTCACTGCCACCCAGAGGGACATTCAAGGTGTTCTAGCACGGTGGAGATTCTCCCATGGCAATTTAGGCCATCCTAAGCTGGCACCACTCCAGTGCAGCCCCTCCTTACAATTCATTCCCATTTCAAATGAAAAGCTAACTTGCTGCTGGGTCATTGTTTTGGATGAATCAGGTCCCTAAAACATCTCAGTGCATTGTTGGAGTGCTGGGGTCAGCACAAGCTGGGGAACTGGGAGGGACAGACTGACCATGTCTTAAAAGTGGGCAGGAGAGGGGATGTGGAGCAGCCAGTGCTGATTTGGAGAACGGGGAGCAGAGCTGGGCAAAGCCTCGGTATCTGCGATGTGCTTTAGGTGGTACAGGAAACCTGAGCTGGGAGCAGTGAGCTGCACCCACTCAGGAAAACGCTGCTGCATTTTAATAACACTTGTTATGTGTTTGCATGGCTCCCAACAGTGGCTGTCTGTGCACGGGCAAGTACAGAGGGGTTTTATTTGAAGAGGCTGGAGAAGTGTTGTCACTAGAGGACAGGATTATTCCCTTTACTCTGTTTTTCCTTTTAAAAACTTTGCAGCTATGGTGATAGCTTAAAACTCCTTAAATAGCATGTTTCTTAAACGGATGAAAGTGCAGATGTTCCCCCACCCTTGCTTACAGAGGCTTAAAAACTCATTTATTAGATCTTTAAAGATTTCTGACAAGCTTTGCAAATATTAATATTTGTGAATATTTTTGAAATCTCTCATAATGCTCAGTGTTACAGATGAATACTTTGTGATCTCAAAAAAAAAAACCATAAAGAAGGAGCAATCCCCACAGATTTGCTCCATTTTGATTAAAGGTGAGATTCAGGCAGACAAGTGGGTCTGTTGTTATTTATTGAGTTTAGCAGATGCTAAACTTCAGCTGGGGGGTAATGCCCTGTAATTTGTGTTTATTTTTAATCCAAAAAAACCAACACTGCTTTTCAGCTTGACCACTCATAGGCAGACTGCTAAAGAATCACATGGTTTTAATTCAGTGATTGATAACAGGGGATAGGAACAGTTTTCAACATCAACTCCATGCTTTATGACAGAGTTTTGGTAAAGTAACAATAGAAATCTCAGGGTTTTTTCAGCTGTGGGTCAGTCTTAGAGGCCATCAGCTCAGCAGCACACATTCACTGGGTTATGTTAATGCATCCTTGCTCTGCTTGTGGTTGAGATCTATGGCAGTAGCTGATAAAACTCTGTTCTAGGACTGATTTAGGAACTAGATTTAGGAACTAGATCCTTAAATGTGGTTGTGTGGTGTAGTTTGATATGTCCCAGTGTCTTCATGAATCTGGCAGGTGACTTTCCTTTGGAATACCTGTGTCCTTCATGTCCAGAGAAGGCCAACAGAGCTGGGGAAGGGGCTGGAGCACCAGGAGTGGGTGAGAGAGCGGGGAAAGGGGCTCAGCCTGGAGAAAAGGAGGCTCAGGGGGGACCCTGTGGCTCTGCACAACTCCCTGACAGGAGGGGAAGCCAGGGGGGTGGGTCAGGCTCTGCTCCCAGGGAACAGAGACAAGACCAGAGGAAATGGCCTCAAGCTGTGTCAGGGGAGGTTTAGATTGGGTATTAGTGAAAATTTCTTCACTGAAAAGATGATTAGGCATTGGAACAGGCTGCCCAGGACAGTGGTGGAGTCACCATCGCTGAAAGTGTTCAAAAACGTGTGGATGTAGCACCTGGGGACAGGGTTTAGTGGTGAACAGGGTGGTGCTGAGGAAATGGTTGGAGTCAGTGATCTTAGAGGTCTTTTCCAACCTTAAAAATTCTGATTCAGCAGCAGCCATGGAGGTCAGTCACCAGGACCAGCTGGGAATCACAAGTGTCCCCAGTGCACCTCAGGGGACACAAGGTGCCTGTGTGTGCACAACTGCTTCTAACCCTTGCCTTGGGTGGGTACCCAAGTGTTGGTGTCCTCATGTCAGACTGAATCTCACCCTCTGAACAGATACTTGGCTCCTCCTCCAGGCACAGGAACAAGATATAGAAATAATTTTGATCCAGCTGGCTGTTTGGTGGCACGATGTGTGACAAATGGAAAGATTCTCCTCAGCCTACGAGCTGCTGTGTTGAAAGGGCCTTCGCTGCGTCCGACACAAATCTCTGAAGAAAAGTCAGCGTCTCAGGCAACAAAAGATACATCTTAGCCTCCAAAAAGAGCTGTAAATCAGGAACTTGGGTGTTGTGGTCTGTGGCAGCTGTACATGAATTTGCTTCTGCTGATGTTTTGAGGTGGCTTCAAGCTGAGTAGCTGAGTTAGCACCATGCTGGGCTCAGACTAATGTATCCTGCGTAGGAGCACGGTCACATCAGCCTCAGCAGCTCCCAGCTGGCTCAGAACGGGAAAGCAGTGAGCTCAGAGCCATCTGGGATGACAAAGATACTTCCCAGTTGCTTCTGAAAGACTTTGGAGAGGTGTCCTTAAGCTGTGCTGGTGCTGAGATCATCCTGGCACCAGGAGGAAATTGGAAGTGACTGACTGGCAATGGCGTGTGGAGCCTCCCAGGGAGACATGAGCTGTAAACACTGGCAGGACCTGTCAGTAAGTTCTGTTAGAGGAAGCAAGATCCTTGTCAGATGGCCTAAGAGTGCTGCTGTGAGGTGGTTATCGATTCAAATCACTCTCTGAATTGTTTAGGACAGGTTAAGCAGTCACATTCTAGCTGAAGCAAGGGGAACAGTGCCCTAGACAGAATGACTCTGTCATTAGCCTGAAGCCTGCCTGTGGGGAACCCACCATGCCTGAGATGTGCAGAGAGAGGGCAGGTAAAGACATTGTGCTGTCATTCCTCAGTTTGGCTGGTAGAAGCTCATGGGAGTCACCTCTGCCCTGCTTGGTGTAGCATGATTGCCATGTCTAATCTCATGGAACGGGATTGCAGTGGTGTGACCCGCTGTGACCAGAGGGTAAAACCATCTCTGGATTCCCCATCTCTGGATTCCTCATCCCTGGAAGTGTTCCAGGTCAGGTTGGACCATGTCAGGGGCTCTGAACAACCTCGTCTAGTAGTTGGCATTCCTGACAATGGCAGGAATCATCATTAAGGTCCCTTCTGACGCAAACCGTTCCAGGATTCTGTGATCCCCTTCTCTAGCTCATTTCTAATCTAGCAATCCCCCTCCTAAGCCTGAATGGAATTTAAATCTTGGTTTTAGTGAAGTGAAGCATCATCCTGAAAGCAGGAGGATATTGGGTAACACGAGAAGGTTGTTGACATTTTAAATGTATCGGTGTCCAAGAGGGCGAGCCAGAAAAAGCTGTGCCAGTATTTTACATGAGCTGAGCTTTGGGGAACAAACGCATGATTTTCTGGGCACGTGCTTTTCAGCCCTGAAGGTGTTGCCTCCCATTCCAGCAGAGATGCAGATTGCATGTAGGCTGGTGGAAAGTGATCTTGCCACCCTGTCAGCTTAGTTTTCTGTAAAGCACCAAGGCAGTTCTTGTTTCTGTGATATTTGAATTTGCCTTCAGGAAACCTTGTTAGCGTCAGAAGCAGAAAATATGAAAGTCGTGCCTCTTTTTGCTTCAGCATCAGTGCATCAGACAGGAGCTTAATAATTTTATTTTTCCAATTAATCTTCTCGTGTTTTGAACCACACCTTCTTAGAACTCAAGTGAAGTTAAAATAATGGTCAGGAGCCAAAGGAGGGTCAAACTTAAAGAGCAGGAACCTCATGCTGGAAAAACACAAGGTTTGCCATCTTCCAGGAGATTCCTAGCACTAAATGAGCAATTCTGAAAAAAGTTCTTAGTCAGGTGGATTTGGGATTTGATAGTGCTGTGAGAAGCAGTGAGTTGGATTCAATGATCCTTTTGGATCCCTTGAGATGTTCTGTGATCCTCTGGCTCTGTGAATTAAGCAGGAGAGCCAATGAGCCCTGCAGTTTGCCAGGGCATTGTTGAATAAAACAGCATTGCCCAGGTAAGGCACAGCAGGTCAAATGAGTTTTCTTTCCCTTCAGGTGTCCCCTCGACTGAAGGAGAAATAAAACACAGTGTGGAGTTTGCAATCCGTAGCTTCCTTTTGTTGCTTTCTTTCTTTTCACCTCCAGGCGATTCAGAAAACGGGCCCGTGGATGGGGTAGTTTATTTTAGGAGATTTTATAATAGACTTAAAAATACTCTGCGTGGTTGAGTTCTGTCCAGAAACAGCACATTTCTCTGTAAGCTGAAGATATAGGCAGGTTTCAGCACAGAAATGATTCCAAGAGAGCTCCCTGGCTCTCTGGCAAAGAGCTGGAAGATGCTTATCTTCACAGAACAATGGAACAGATTACAGCTGCTGGTTGTAGTTTCAGCCAAACATTCATTCACTGACAAATTCCTTTCACTGGACTAAAATGTTAAGGGAAATTGTTAGGGGAAAAGAAGAAATTCAACCCAAATTTTAAAAAAATTATGCCATTTGTAGGATTTTACTTTCATTTTTTTATCACAAGGGAGGAAATGTAGGTGGTTGGTTTTTAAGAGCCTTGTTCTTCTGAAGGAGGGCAACATCCCAACCTGGGGAAAGATCTGCTTAACTTTAAAAGAAATAAATGACAAAACTAATAAATAAATATATTTTTCAGAGGCATTTAGTCTTCCAGTAGCAAACCTCTTTTTAGCCAGCTTCAGTATTTATCCGAATAGTGTCTTTCTGCTTCTTCCTAGCCAGACAAAGAGAGGAGATGCTTCTCCTTTCTCCAAAGCCAAGAGTAGCCCACCAATACAGATGTTTCTGCAAGGTCAAATTTTGGTCACTAAATCCCTAAATTCACTGATTTAGGTGGGAGCACTTCTGTACTTATTTTTTTGTTTACAGGCTCAAGAAGCTACCAGCAATCTCCCCCACATCCTAGGAAACAGACACTAATAAAGGAAATTTCACCACATCTCTGGGTTGCTGCTAAAAACAACAGGATCCCTGGTTTGTCAGGCTCTCCCAGAACTGAAGGGACACCACTGGGTTCCTGCTCTTTTTAATCTGCATTGGTTCTGCCCTGGGTTTGAAGGAGAAAGATCGTAGCCTGCAAGGAATGTCCCTCAGAGGAAAATCTGCCTGTGTGGGAAGGGCTTGTTATTTATTCTTACTGACATTTTTGTGTGAAAACCAAGCCAGTTGAGGAGGAAAAGGGCATAACCTGGCTCATTAAGACCATGCTGTTTCCTAAGAAAATAATGTTTTATAACTTCTGAAACTCTGAGAAGATGTGTCTTTGGTAGGTTTGTTGCCTAAAATTACAAAGGTTTAAAATGAGAAACCCTGAGGAAATGGGGAGAGGAAAGAAAAAAGAAAGGGGAAAAGCTGGGACAAAATAACTTTTTTTGCAGATATTTGTAAGAAGTTCTTCTGTTACCCAAAGTGAAATGACCCTAAGCCTGTGCTTGAGTGCCTGGGCAATATGCTTGCATCAGCCCTGGGACTATTATGTCATTGCAAAGTTGAGAAAAGTAATTACTGTTTTCTGAAGTGATAAACTGTTCCTGAATGCCAGTGCTTGGAGACTGATGCTGATTTAATCCTGTTATCTCTTTACCTCCAGAGGAAGTATGCGCTCCATTACAAGATTGCTCTCATCATAAACTACCTGGGCCACTGTATTTCAGTAGGGGCCCTTATAGTTGCCTTTATGCTTTTCTTGTGCTTGAGGTGAGTAATGTGTTTGCATGTTTCTGTCTCGGTTGGGTGATGCTTTCTGGGTTCCTCCAGCCCTCTCATGACTCTGTCCAGGTCCTGGATGGTTCTGAAAGTCGTCGTGGCTTTTGTGTTCCTGAGCACACCCATGGTTTTGCTGACTGACGTGCTGGATGAGCTCCTCCTGAGCGTAGGAGCTAAAGCCTGTTTGGATTCAGGGAAAGAACTGAACATGATTTATTGATGCAGCAAAAAAATTCAGTGATCACAGTGTTCCTCATTAAGGGAGACTGGGATCTGAGTGTGTCAAGTTGCAAGTTTTGGGGGCAAGTTTTGTTTTCTCACAAGGCAGAACAACTCTTGTATTAAAACCCAGATCTAAACCAAAGGAGTCAGAATGAAATTTTTCCATTTTGCTTTGGGTAATTTTGGTTTTTCTTTCATTAAAGGGCTTAGAAGTTTTCTTAAGTAAAAAGAGGAGCATCATTAGTGGAGCTTAATCCCCAGCAGTGCTCATGAAATGATGAATGCAAATCAAGGAGACTGCATAGAAACCCTTCCCTGATCTGGCCCAGGGTGCAGAAGGGAGTTTGGCAAAAGGAGCTTTCAGTGAAAGAAGATTTAGGGCTACAGGGAAGAGAAAGGACAGGAGGAAAGGCAAATTTGTGCAAAACAAGTAGATGTGGATCAGTCATCATAAGTATGTCCACAGCCTGAATCAGAGGAATATATTTTCATTGGGGTGGCCTGGTGAGTTAATTCTGTATTACTTCTTGGATTCCATGACTGGCATTTCTGTATCATTTGTGCTGTGTTGTCCAGGAGAGTTCAACCTGAACTTCAAACCAGCTCCACTGAGTGCTGTGCAATGATAATGCTTAAGAAAAACCTTGTCCTAATAGCAGAGGATAAACTGTGGGTGGAGGACATCCTCCCTCTGCCCAGGATTACAACAGGATGATTGACAGTGACTTCAGTGCAAGAATTACTATTTTCTTGGAGCAGAGCATCCCTAAAGTCTTAGCTTAGTCTTCTGAGCATTCCCAACAAGGCCTTTTCTAATAACAATGAGAATCTTCTCGCACTCCAGCCTCCATAAACAGAATAATCTATGCTAAACAAAAAAACCACCTTAAAACATTAAATGGGAACTTCTGTTATGCATCAATTTAAGCTTCCATTTCAAGCCCTCTACAGTGCATCTAAAGCTAATTCCCACAGTGCTTGGAGACCTGAATTAATTTGCACTGAATAAAGAATGCAAATTATTCACTGAAGTAACTGTGTTCCCTGCTTTTATGCTCAGTCTTTTATAAATGCTTGAGTAAATAACACAAAAACAATTAGGTAGGATGGTATAAATGTATCCAGCTTCAAACACGGAGGTGGCCCAGCTGAATTGTTCTTCTGTTACTTAAAGGTTTAAATTTTGCAGTCAGCTTCAGCATTAAAAACAACAACTGAGCAGTGGCAATTAAGTACTTCCCTGTACATGCTGTGAATGAAGGTGGTCCATCTTTTCAAATTCACATTGTGTGGTGCAAAACGTGTCCAGTGTGCAGGCAGAGTTAACCAGCATGAGATTCCTCAGGCTCTGTCAACACACATCTGTTTTCCAAAGTTCTAGAGATGTTCCAGGGAAAGCAACCCAAATTCATGTTTCATTGCAGGTTGTCCCTACCCAAATTTTGGGTTATGGACATCTTCATCACATTGACCTCTATAAAATGCCCCAAGAACAAATCAGTTTTGATATTCAGTTTCTACTATTTGGGGCTTTTTTTTTTTTTAATGCTGTGTTATTTTGGATGGAAGAAGGTATGATGGAATTGGGTGAAAGGAGAGAATTTAGTTAATTCCTGGCCAAAAACAATACTATCTGATAGCTCCTCATCTTGACCTAAAGTTGAAATCTGCCAGTTCCTTGTTCCTGCCCCACTCCATCCATCTGCCTCACACCATGAGTCCCTGCTGAGGGTGAAAATAGAGGAGACCTCCAGCAAGATTAAAGTTTTACATCTGCTCCCAATTTTTATGCTTCTCCCCCATGAACTGCTCAATTTTCCTTTGCTGTGTCAATGCAGGTGCATCCCAAAGGCAGCCCTGTCTCAAGGGGGAGGCTGGAGCACACCTGCTCTGTTGGAACAAAACTGCTGCCAAGGCTTTGGGATCTCTCACTCTGGGGGTTTTAGGAGCAGGTGAAATATTTGGCTGGCGTGGCAAAAGGCGTTGCTGTGGTGTTCAGCTGGTCAGGAGGGTGTTTTGCTTTCAGAAATGAGCTTCACTGGGGCTGCCCCAACCCAGGCTTAGTCCTCCAACTTGGTCCTCAGTTGTGCTGAAGTGGGAAGGGGGAAGGAACTGGATCTCAACCCTATTTTTCCAAATTTATCCTGTCACCTTGTACCCAGCTTCATTCTTCCTTGATTCCTTAAGCAACTTCATCCTTTGTTCACAACCCACCCTCCATTTAGCAGAAGAGTTCTACTGCCCTGAACACTGAGGAATCACACACCTATTTTAAGGGCCAGGCATCTCAGATGTAGCAGCAGGTGATGAAATTATCTGCCATTTGTGTCCATGAGACCCCAACACAACTGGGAGTGGCTGAGGGCTCAGTCAGGGTCCCCTTTTCCTGTGAAGAGCCATTTTAGCCTTGTTTTCTCCAGTTGTGTCACACCTGAACCTGTGCAATGACAAACAAGCCAGTAAACATTTCATTTAGCACCTAAATAAAGGAAGAGTGAAGGACAGGGCTTGATTGTTGCTGGCACACTGGCTGAATGCTGGTGAGTCACTGAGGCAGCTCCTAAAGCTCCAAGTCAACATCAGTTTCTCAAGGTCTAAATGTAGGTGGTCTTAAAATTGTGAAAGCTGTGCTGTCTGTACCATGCAAAACCCAACAAACTCACAAACAAAAAGGAATACACCAAGAAGGAATAACAAAGAATTTGTGCACAAAGTGTGCTGTAGAGGTGGATTGATCTCCAAAGCAGGCCCTGGAGAGGTTTGCTCAGGGCACTTCACTTGGCGTTGTTGAATGGATCTGCACTGCTGGGATTCTCAGAGTCTGTTTGTTCTCATTAAGAGTCAAGGTTTGCTCCCTCCCTCAGGTGCACATGGGCAGCTCCCACTGACTCAGCCTCATCATCCCACGGAATCACAGTCTCACACTGCTGAAGCAGAAATTTTCCAAAGGAGAAATCTTGCTATCAGCAATACCAATCAAGCTGAAGAAAAAGAAAATAATTTAAAAAAAAAAAAATCCAAAGGATTAAAATACTTCTTTTGAATCACATTTTTTCCTTTGCTGTTGCTGATGAGGCAGAAATCCAAATGGCTTTGTCCTGGATTTTCCCTTGTAACTGTGCTCTTAGAGCATCCTCTGAGGTAGAATAGGAGTCCTTTGTAAAACTCCTGACTTGTTATTAAACAATGTGCCGGCAGTGGCCAGCAGTGACCTGGGTGGATTCCATCAGAAGCAGCTTTATTTGTGCAGTGGTTATCAGAGAAGAAGTAGGGGAAGAAAGGTATTTGTTCTGGGAAGCATCCACGTCCCTGCTGAGTTTTGAATCCAATAAAGGATGGTGCTGACAGGAGGATAGGCTGGAGATTAAAAATGACATGTCCTTGCTGGATAAAGGCAGCTCTAGAAACAACCAAACCCACAAACGTTGTCATAACATCTTTTGTCACTACTATGGTGGCAGTGAAAGCAAATGGAGGTTTTGAGTGAAATTCTGCTTTCCTGTTGCCCTTAAATTTTAACTCTTTCTATTTCCCCAGTAAAGCATCTGATATGTTTTTTTCTTACAGGCCTGAGGCAGTGTCCCTGTTCCTTCTTATGATCATGTACAGATTTCCTATATCCCACATATTATTTCTCTCCAAAGACTGGAACATTTTTTTTCCTAAAACAATATAGTTACTTCTTTTTTTTCCTTTCCCCCTCCAACCATCCCCTATCTACTTTCCTTTATCCTCTCCTGTTCCAAGCTCCACTGAACTACCCTGTTGCTCTTCAGTCTGGTGCAGGATTGGCAGGATTGCTGCTGCAGGCCTCTGTTAGTCAGAATGGAAGAGTTTGATTAAATGATTTGTAGAAACGTGTCGGGAGAAATGCAGAGCATCAATACAGAGCAGGTTTCATAGAGCAAAGTGATGTGACACTTCTCAGAACCTGCAGACTGAGGATATCTCAGATGGGGAGATCTGCATGATTCATTCTGGTTTGCATTTAAAAGGATGAGGTTTCTGATGTGATTAGAGCAGAGCAGGCTCCACATCACAGGCACAATCCTTTCTTGTTGTGGAGCAAGAGGAAAGAGCAAGCCCCAGGTCAGGACATCACATAACAGAGTTCATATCAGTGCTCCATGTCCCCCCCTCATCTCTTGCCTTCCCACCCAGCCCAGCTCAGTCTGTTCCATCTGCCACTTCAGCAGCAGAGCCTTCATTAATGATTCAGGCACGTGGCAATTTCAAACTTCACCATAAATCCTGGGGTGGGGTGGGTGCAGTGGCTGTGGGTCTGAACACAGCTCTGTTCCACCCTCTAACAGTCCTCAGTAAAGTCCACAGAGGAAGGCAGAAATGAAAATTACGGAGCTCTGTAAAAAAGTACAAACCCAATGAGGGGACCATCTTTAAATACAAAACATCTGAAGTGCCAGTACTGCCTGAATCTCTGTGAAGAGCCTCATCCAGTGAACTCAGATGAAGGCCAGAAACACTTTTCCTGTTGATTAACCCCAGGCCATTGCCTTTGCTTCCCACTGCCTTTACTCACCCCCTCTTCATCTCACATCTGTAGGACTTGTTCTTTACACTCTTTGTATAGAGCCTACCCCACACAAAATAAAACCCCAGAGAGCAGGGCCCTCATGAGCTCCTGGAATAATACCAGTAATTAAAAGTGTGCCCAGAGAGCTCTGTTCTTAACATGTGAAAGGTTTCACAAGCTGCATCTGAAATCGTGATATTGTAACCTAGCACAGTGAAAGCCACTGAGGGGTGTTGTTGCTGCCTATAAATACATCACCATTGGATAAACACTGGAAACTGAAGAGCTGCTTATGATCAAGGACAGTGTCAGTGCAAGAAAAAAATGGGTATAGGTGCTCTACAGACAAATTTGTGAGCGGATATGAAAGGATGATTTCCATCTTACAGAGCTGAGGGGTCCCAGAGCAGTGTGGTAGAGGAAAAAATTTAAGTTGTAGTCAAACTAGGGTGTCAGAATTTATGAAATGCTTTTGCTCAGTTCCTTTCTTGGCCTGAGGTTTGGAGGCCATTTCCTATCCTGTGCTGGAAATATGTTATTGCTGGTATATTTCTGTTACTACCAGAATTTTGGCTGTGAGTTTTTGGAGATGGACATGAACGTCTTTGAATTCTGATTATAGAGCTGCTCTTAAAAGATCTAGATCTGTGTTGACTGACAAGCTAGAACTTGTCTGTGTTCTACTTCTGATGATAATGGAATGGTTTTGGGAACAGTAGAGAAAACATTGCAACTTTCCCAAGATTTCAGAGAAAGGAGCAAAGCAAAGTTGGGTCTTTGCAGTTTATATATGAATCATGTTCAGGAGTGCAATTTGATTAAAAAAAAAAAACAAAAACATCCTGAGTCATCTCTGGGAAGGAAAATCAGAGAATATGTTTTCAAGACGATGTTTAGAGTTACGAACTGCAGATGCACCTGCAGCTGTTCAAGTGCTAAATGGTTCCATTTCAATTTTCACCCGTGGAATTGCACATGCAGGTCCCTCACTAACTCAGCTGTAGTTGTTCAGCACTCAGGAACCTTCTCTTTTGCTTAATCTAAAAGATAATTTAGGTGCTAGAGGGTGTCCAGAGAAGGCCAACAGAGCTGGGGAAGGGGCTGGAGCACCAGGAGCAGCTGAGGGAGCTGGGAAAAGGGCCCAGCCTGGAGAAAAGGAGGCTCAGGGGGGACCTTGTGGCTCTGCACAACTCCCTGCCAGGAGGAGCAGCCAGGAGGAGTTGAGCTCTGCTCCCAGGGAACAGGGACAGGAGGAGAGGGAACGGCCTCAAGTTGTGTCAGGGGAGGTTTAGGTTGGATATTAGGGGAAATTTCTTCACTGAAAGTGTGGTCAGGCATTGGAACAGGCTGCCCAGGCTCCACCACTCCAGTGGTGGAGTCGCCATCCCTGTAAATGCTAAAAAAACGTGGTTGTGACACTTGGGGACAGGGTTTAGTGATGCTGGGTCAATGGTTGGACTTGATGATCTTGGAGGGCTTTTCCAACCGAAACAATTCCGTGGTTCTGTGAATTCTGCTGCTTCACATTGCTCTGTCAGCTAAAACATGAGAGAGGGGAGAGGTGGACGTTTCTGTCACCCCTAAATGGGCCATGGACACCCCTGGCAGCCTCTGGGCTGCCTCTGCCTCTTATGGGAACAGCAGCTTCCCTGGGGATGTGCCCAGGCTGAGCCACTGGACACATTTCCTAATGCCCAGTGAGCACCATGAGAGTGAGGAATTTAGACCAAGCACTGGAATGATTATTTGGGAGGTTTCCAATCTTTCCTGAATTCCTGGCGGAATGCTCCAAAATAATTAAATATTTCACACCATGTCTTGGTGCAAATGAGGCCAAGGAGAGCGTGAACAGCAGCATCAGCAGCTCAGACTTTCCTCCTTGGTTTATCACCACAGTATCTGCAAATGTAGCTAATGTAATAAATGTCACTAATTGTGTAATTGTATTAAAAGTAAAAAAAAAAAAAAAAAAAAAAGCATAACCTTTGAATTCTCTAGCTGGTCATTTAAATTAATTTGGTTTCAGATTTTTTTTTTTGTTTTTTGTATAATCCCATAAGGGGATTATGAATGAGGACATGCTGTGCACTCATATTTCCCAAACAGTAGCTGTAAGCCACATCAATTACTCTGAGCTCTCACTGTCTGGCTTCTGAAGTCGTGTCTCTAATCTGTGTAATCCTGCTGCAGTGGTCAATCTCCATGGTAAACATTCACCTTTCCACAGTGTGGACTGATAATACAACCTGTGTCAGAAAACCTGAGCTGCGAGGTGTTTTCTGCTCAAAAAGATACTTTGCAGCCCTGTTTTCTCTTTGTCCAAAAACTACTGGCATCTGACCACCATTGAGCAGAGCAAATGAGAGCAGAGTCCTAAATCTTTTTCTTCAGCCACAATCACATGCTGCACTAAATGGAGTCATCTGTATTTTTATCATTGTGAAAATTGGGAATTTTCTCCAGTGGATGACTTGATGGCACAGTCAAGGTTGGAGTTGTGTTCTTGGAGTATGCAGGGGCTGGGTTTCAATTATCCCTTATTTAAGCAGTGAGCACAGGCAGCCTGGGGCTGCCCTGCCTGTTGTGTGTTGTGTTGGCTGCATCCTTCCCAGCCTTTGTGTCTAAAGCAGGCAGGATGCCCCATGCCCTGCGATTAAAAACTGGCTTGAAGGCAGGAGAGTGAAGCTTTGGAAAAGACAAATGCACAGATGGTTCCACAGTGGGTTTATTTTTAGGGTCTCTGCACATCCTAAATACTCATGGAAGCTGCTGCTTCTCCTCTTCGCCTGAGCACTTCACTCCTGTCCTCATGATAAAGCTGTTTCCATTCTTTCCTTTCTTCCCTTGCTTTTCCCCTTGCTTTTCCTGTGGGAATATTTACATTCCCCCAGGCAACTGCCACCAAGAAGCTGATTTTCCCTGCCAGCCTCTCCAGCTGCTGTTCCCATCTGGAAGCATTAGGAGTTCCAGAATATGTGCACTGATTGAGCACACAGGGGAAACCATGGGCACCTCAGAGGAGGCTTCCACGTGGGTGAAAGTAAATAGGCCCTGACAGGCACAGAGCCTGGGAAATAACTTGCTGTGAGGTATTCTTCCCACTCCATGCCATCTATGGGCTGTACATGTGCTTTGCCTGCCCTAGAAAAGACTAAAGAGGGGGAATAGTTTTTTAAGCATTGTCCATGATTCTCCTTCTGGCATGTTCCAGTCATGGGATGGGAAGGGCTCCAGCAAAGTGCACTCCTATTTCTCCTATCAGCTGTTTCCAGAGAGACTTTGGGACAGCAGTCTTAATTGAACATCATTATTAATGGAATACTACATGAATTAATAGAAGGTTCCCAAGCTTCCTTAATAAAGTTTTCATTTGCAATTCTTTCTATGCAGATGATTCAACTAATTCAGCGAGCTTTCAACCATGCTGGCACATTATGATGATGGTTAATGCTAATTGTTTGTCTCATGCTTTGAATCAGAAAATAGTGGCTCTGTGCATCGCAGAGGAAGAATACCACTGTATGGATAGAGTGAGGAAAAGAAACAATAAATCAACAGAAAGCTACTTTGAGTTTTACCAAGGCTATTTATAGATGTCCATTTCTGAGTCAGTGAGGCCACCTTTACAGAAAGAGATGATGTGATTTTCTTTCTGCCTTTCCAGTTCTCACAATTTTGCGAGTCAAAAGAACAGGGTTTCTATTTCTCAGCTTTCTCTGTCGAATCACACAATTAAGATCATTTGGTGGAAATAACAAGCAGGACATCCTCTCTCTACCAACAATCAGAAGCTCTTTCTGCCCACCTCTGACCCAGGCTGCAGTCAGCTGCTGGAGAATTTTGCTTTTTTTTCCCTTTGCTGCTGTTTTCCTTTGTGGAAGCCCAGCTCTGGCACCCTGCACACGAGGCAGGTCAGGGTGCCGGTGGTAGGAAACCGAGTCAGGGAACAACATGGTCTGTTCTCAGATCAAATAAAGGGGTTGTTGAGTGCAATTTCTCACAAAACACTTGACTCTTGATTTACTAATTAGGAAGGCCAAGGAGAAGGATGTTGGCTTTGACCTTAATTGCGTCTTCATGTCCAACCTGCTGCAGAGCTGAGCCGAGTGCTCTGTGTGTGTGGTGAGAGGGAGGCTCATCCCACGTCCCAGATAACCTCATCTGGTTTGGCCAGCACAGCCAGAGACAGGCTTTGGGACTCTGGATTCACTGGAATACACACATCTTCCTGTAGATCCATGGAGATTCACTGAGGTTGGAGTAGACCTCTAAGATTGACTCCAACCATTACTCCAGCACTGCCAGGTCCACCACTAAACCCTGTCCCCAAGTGCCACATCTAAATGTTTTTTGAACACTTTCAGGGATGGTGACTCCACCACTGCCCTGGGCAGCCTGTTCCAGTGCCTGATCACCCTTTCAGCAAAGAAATTTTTGCTAATACCCAATCTGAACCTTCCCTGCTGCAACTTGAGGCTGTTTCCCCCGGTCCTGTCCTCTGTTACCTGGGAGCAGAGCCCGACCCCCACCTGGCTGCACCCTCCTGTCAGGGAGTTCCAGAGAGTGGGAAGGTCCCTCCTGAGCCTCCTTTTCTGCAGACTAAACACCCCCAGCTCCTCAGCTGCTCCTCATCAAACTTGTGCTCCAGATTCTTCCCCAGCTTTGTTTCCCTTCTCTGCACAAGCTCCGCTACTGTTATCCCCAAATTCCTGCAAATATAAAACAAGGCACTTCATAACAGTCTCCCATGAGAGTGTGCTGTCACTTGCTACACTCCTCTACCCAAAGCCTCACATCATCAACCTTTGAAATAGGTTTGGTGTCATGTAGATCAACCCATGACGAAAAAACCACAAAATTCTCCTGGTGACACCATGCTGAGAGCCAGGTATTGGCAATCTCCTGGCTCTTCCTCTTCCTTCCTTCATCATTCCCTCCAGCTGGAAGGATAGAGGAGAGCAGTATTTGTGCTTCTTATGCCTTAACCAGTTGTCTGGGTCATGAAGATGTGAAAAGATGAGGATATGAAGACATGAAAACATGAGGATATGAGGACACCTCTGCTCAAACCCACAGCAGGACTCCTGTGCCTCAGGCCCTCATGAGAAACTCCTGCCCTTTCAGGAGGAGGTGTCTGGATCCATTCAGCATGGAAGGTGCTGGTTCTTAAGAAATCATGAGGAACCAATGAACCCTTTTGTTTACAAAGCCAAGATGACTCCAGTGGCAGTATCTTTTCTCTTCACATCAGAAATTGTCTGTCCTTTTCTCAAGGAAATCCTTTTCCTTCTGCCTGCTCCTTCACTCAGGGTGACACACACCCCTTGCTTGTGCCTGTCGGACCTTGCTGAATTTCAGGGGGGTATTTCCTGCCCAAAATCTGCTGTCAGGCACATCTAGAAGTGAAATTGTTGCATGAATGGTGCAATTGCAGGATGCAGCACCAAGCACTCCTCTCACAGGCCATGGATGAGCAGTTTCTTACTGTCCAGATCCAGGCTTTTTTTGTTCCTTCACCTTGCAGCTCCCAAAGGACAGGAGGGGTTGCATTTGTGAGGAGATGCCTCCTCATCCAGCCCTTGGGAGTGGGCAGACAAGCAGAGAAGAGGAGCTCACAGAGACAAACGTGCTCTATGAGTAACAGGTTATGAGCTCTTCATCCTGTTAGTGGAGTAATCCATGGTCTGACTGGTGAACATAAACCCCAAAAGGAGTCCAGTGACTCCTGTGAGGAGTTGGGGCCACCAGCGAGGTCATTTAATGCATTTAAATGTGGTCTCTGAACCAGGAATATCTTCTGACTGCCAGGAGCAAGGAGGTAAGAGCAAGGAACAACTTGTAGTTCAACTCGCCTGTTTCCAGTGTTCTTTCCCAAATTAATTTTTACTGATCCCCACAGGGACTGAGTCCCAGCCTAAATGGCACATTGGTGTGAGTGAACATGAAGTTCTTATGTCTTTATGTTCTGACCTCAGTCTTTAAGTCTGTGGTGAGTGAATTGCTGCAGGTTCTCTCTTGATTCCGTCCATCCTCAGACCCATGAACCAGAGAAGAGCTAGCAGAAGAGTCCAGATGGAGCTTTGACCAGTGATTTTTGTCTGAAAAGGATTACAGTAGGAAGGAAATAATTAATTCCTCCTCAGTGGAAGCCCATAGCCTCAGTCTGTGGTGTCTTGTCATGTGCCAGCCTTCAGGATCTCTGGGGTGGTGATTTGTGCTGCTGTTCCTGCACCATTCAGCACACATCAAGGCTTGTAAAACAAGTGGGAATGGCATAAGTGATGTTACCTGACACAAAGATGAACAGGAAACCTTCTATCATCAGATCCTTTGGGCTGGGGAACTCAGAATGGCTCTGTAAGTCACAATTCCTTCCCAGCAGTGCTGTAATTGTGTCTGAAGCAGCAGTTCAGCACCCAGTCCCCTCAGCTCCTGTTTCTCCCCTCTCCCATGACTCTTTCCCTCTTGAGAGACAACTCTCTGCACCCTGTGCTCTCACTTTCTTCATGCTGCCACCCCCACCACCCCCAGACTGTGATATCCCCCTCCTGAGGTAAGAGCAGCCCCAAATTTCTCAGCTTCTGGATTTTGAGGGAATTCATTCATGCCAACCCGTGTGCCTCCAGAAAAGCTCAGTTCACTAACTTGTAACACAGCTTAATGTGTTTTAAATTCCACCTCCTGCCAGTTGCAGCGTGATATGAATATTCCTTTTCTGTGCTGCCTGTCAGGGCAGTTATTGCTGTCCTGGAGCACAGGCTTGGTTATTTTTCCACTCCACAGAGCAAAGCCAATAATTAATCAAGGAGAAAGGAACTGTGGGGTTCATTGTCATAGGAGACTGATACGAGTGTTTAAGTTTTCAAAATGGGACAGGTCATTTTCATGAATAACAGGAGTATTTACATTTAAATTAAGGCTCATAAATTTAAGCTACCTTCTATCTACAAAGAGCCAGGAAAAGACCTGTGGAGGATAAATGACTCCTGTGAGTGTTCTGAGGTTTTTCCTCAGGCTTTGAGATGAATGAGTATGACAAGGTCAGCTTTGTCCTTTCAGCAAACATTAGCTGTGCTGCAGGTCTCCTGTTGTTCAGCACTTTTGTTGCCCAGTTTGGGAAATGTCCTTCATTCAGTGCCCAACTCAGACTCCAGCCTGGCTGCAGAGATGAATTCTGTGCACAGGGTGAGCTCCTGAGCCCAGCAGAGCAGTCTCACGTGAATAAAGCCTGGAATGAGGAGACCCTTTCCTCAGTACCCCTCCAGATGCTTTACACCTACTAAATTACAACAACTCCACCCACCAGCAGCGCCTGAAAATGAGAGCAGCTTCCTCAGGTGGCTGCCAAGAGATTGTTCCCCTGTTCCATCGACTGCAGCTCTGCACTGCTGTGCCCTGCAGCCTCCAGACTTTATTATCCTGCAGATTTTCCCTCCCCACTGCAAACCTGACACAGTTATTTCTCAAGCTTTCCCTGCCCTTGGCTGTGAATTGCATCACTGCCAGTGTGATTTCTGTGCTGGTGGTAGTTAGGAGGCAGAACCATGGGCTCTGGGCTCGTTGTGAACAATAACAAACTTTCAGTGTCCAGTTGGGACTTTTATTAAAAGAAAATGAAAGGGAAAAACAAAAAAAAAAAGGGGGGGAAAGGTTAAAACCATTCTGTGCCTGGGGTCACATCACGGCCTGAGTTATTTAAGAAAGTCTGTGACACTTTCAGGCATCTCTCATCTATCTTTCATGGCTCTGTTAGCCCCAAAGGAAACTTCTTAGCTGTGAAAGCACCTGTTTACCATCCAAGCCACACACCCAGTGTCTCCAGAAGGGAATGAGGCAGTGGTGTGACGTTACTCATACCCAAAATACAGCTTTTGCTAAAGGCAGTGGGACAGGAGAGCCAACTGTCCCTGCTTCAGGTCCAAAGCCAAAGCTTCAGGCTTCAGTTTGGTCAGTTCCAGCTGCTGGCCACGTTTATGCTTTACTGAATTTTACACCAGGAGCACCCCTTCCCTCAACAAATGGGGCTTTTTGAAAACAAGGAGTGTTTTGATAATTATCAGTTAACATTGGGGGTTTCCAACACAAGCAGACCCTCTTGCTCTGGGTCCTGCACAGACATCACTAAAAGTCTGAAGGATACAGAGTGATGAGCAAAGCATGAAAACCATTAGGAATCAAGAAGCAGTAAGGAGGGCAAAGTTCATGTAGGCACTAGATAAAAACATAGAACCATAGATTTGTTAAGGTTGGAAAAGACCTTTGAGATCATCAAATCCACTGAGTTTCTCTTAAGACAAAGAAGACAGTGTGGTTTTGATGACTGGGATCTTCCTGGGGGAAAAACTCTTGTTTACAACTCTTTATTTGATCCTGTTTGCCTGTGTGTCCAGTCCAATGTCCTGATGTAAATCTTGTGGCAATAAGATTTCCCCTAGCCAGATTTAGTGATGTTCAAGCATATGGGATGATTACACTAAAAAATATCTAAATATATCTATATCCAAATGGCTGCCTGCAGCAAGGATTTTTGTTCCCCTCACTCCTTTATCTTACCTTTGCCAAGAAATACATTCAGGTGGCAAGTGTGCCAGATCTGTTTTATTTGTTAGAGCTCTCAAAAGCAATTAATTTCATCTCAATAACTCACAGTTTGACCTGAATTTCCTTAGTTTCAGTCCCCTGCCTCCTTCTCTCCCTAGAAGCAATTTTCAAAAATGAATTTTCCTTTCATTTGCTAATCCTTGACCTGGAGGGAGCGAATAAAACACGTAGGTGAAGAGCAGCTGCAGGGCATTTATGTGCAGGATCATCCACAGAGGACAGTGGGTAGGATGTTTCAGAGCCAGGTGATCTCCTGGGGCTCAGCATGGGCAGCTTGGTTGCCTCATTTCTCTGAAAGCCAAACCCTGAGCCTCAGCCCTCTGTTAAAAGTGAAATTCTCAAAGTGAGACGTGTCTGACACATCCGAGAGCAGCGTTTTGGAGTTTGTAGCTTAAATAAAAGAGAAAAGGTCTGAGCAGCTGGAGATTTGTTCTCCAGATTAACTCATCATGAGTTACTGAGGTGCTCAGAACCAAACACCAATTTCATTCTGGCAGCCTGAGCTGCTAAACTCAGAGGCCATTTTAACATTGGCTTAGCAGGGTTGTAGCTCTGAGTGTCTCTCTGTATCTCATATGTGGGAGGTCTTTTATTTGTTTATTTGCTGAATTGCTTGAAATCTCTGAGAGATTTGTGAGGCTGAAGGACATAACAGAATTGCTTCTGGCCCTAAGGCTGACTAATTTAGTCCTAGGAAAAATACAGTGAGTGTTTTATGGTAGGAAAATAGTGTTTGTTGTTGAGAAGAGTGGCTTGTTTGCCGTTCAAAAGACCCGAGGCAACAAAAAGTTGGTTACTGGATTGTGACTCTCTTTTTGCTGTCCCTGGGGTGAGATCAGTCAGTTCCAACTGAGCAGCTTTGAGCCACTTTCTGTGTTTGTCCCACATTTTCTGGCAGCTTCCCTGGCAAGCAGGGAGCCTGGTGCAGCCACTGCCAAATCCCAGGAAGTGCTCTGGCTGTTTGAAACGCTGTGGAAGTGATTTTCATAAATGGAGTGGTTTGCTTTTAGCTGAGAAAAGATCATTTAATTGAAGATTCTGTAACTGCAACACTGCAGCTTGGCACTTGCCATTCTTTATCAGTTCACAAAGAATCAGAAGAGAAATGTTCTGGTCTTAAGTGACTGAACCTGTCACGAGTAACTCTGATTTGCTTCAGTGATGCTTTGTTTGCTGGCAATAGCAGCACGCCCTGGCTGCCTCCTGGAGCCATTTCCAGCAGCAAGTGTATTTCAGATGTGCTCTCTTTTGTTTTATGGCACTGTGTCCCAACAGCTCATATTTTACATTGTGCTCACAATTTACACTGCCCCCAAATGGGGGCTGAGGAGGGACTAAAACCAGACACAAATATTTCCTGATGAAGGAGGATGTGCAGCTCTGCCTTGTTTGAGGTACAGCCAGCTAAGGCCAGGATTGAAAACCAGGCAGTTCATCCTCTCCTGCTGCATTAATTCAAACTCACACAGGTGAGCCTGTTCAACAATTAACCAAATGTAAACTGTTCCACCTTTGCCACTTCAGCACAAATATTTGTCACTAAATCTCCTTCTGTGAGCAACTCAGCAGCCTCCAGGGCAGCCTGGTTGTTCAGAGGCTTTTCTATCACTTCCAGTTGTTCTAGAGATGGAGGGAAGGGGAGCAAAACTAATAACCAAGGATGAAATTACAGTTGGAATGTTTGATTTTTTTTTCCCAGTAGATCCTGTTTTGCTTGCTTGAATTGATTCAGTTGTGTTGTCAAGACAAATTGTTGTACATGGCTTTGCAAAGACACAAACCTCCTGCTTCATAGAGTAACAGAGGGATTGCAGGGGGATAAACTGTGCAATTAACAGAATTTACTTGTTTGTTTTATACAGTTATTGATGTGTGTGTGTATATTCACTTAAATAT
>WAAE01011050.1:0-99308 GCA_013400495.1 Nicator chloris
GGCACCCAAAACTGCACGTAATAGCAAAGTGCTCCATGGCAGAGCAGCACAGTCCCCTCCCTTGCCCAGCTGGTGATTCTGTGTCTGATGTCCACCAAGACACAGTTGGCCCTCCTGCCTGCCAGGACACACTGTGGCTCATATTCAACTTGTTGACCAGGACCCCCAGATCCCTTTCTGCTCTCCAGCCTCTCACTCCCCAGTCTGTACATAGATCCACTGTTGCCCTGTTCCAGATGTACAATCTGACACGTGCCCTTGTTATATTTAATACAGTTGGTGATTGTCCAGCCCTCTGATTTCTTAGTCAGATCTCTCTGCAGGGCCTCTCTGCCTTTGAGGAGTTAACAGCTCTTCCCATTTTAGTGTCATCAGCAAACTTCAGTATACCTTTGAGTTCTGAATCTTATCTGTGTTTTTTCTTTCTAGGTATCTCAATGCAATTCAGACAATGTGCCCACATATCCTCAGATATTTGACTACTGCAGTGATAACAAATAAGGACGTTCGTAAACGTAGACAAGTGCTGAAAGATCTAGTCAAGGTTATTCAGCAGGTAAGGACTGCAGTGTCTGATATTTTCTGCCCCTTTTTTTAAGGAGACTTCATGATAACTTTCTTCTAGTAATGTACCTGGATTAGGGTTTGAGGTATTTTGATACTTGTTTTTTCTCAATGAAAGTTTTTACTAAAGTAAAATGCACATCAGTCAGTAGGAGGATGGAATAATTTCTTCTTCTCCTTTCATATACATGAGCAATGCATATACCCATACATGCAGTAGAGTTCTTACTTTCTGTATTACTAAATGCTGAAAATTCAGTGAGATGTGAAGTGGCCTTGGATCTGATTCTTCTTTTTCAACTATCTGTACAATAAATTGTTGCATGAATAAGGCTTCTTTCTTAAATTTCAAAACCACTGAATTGTGTGTGTTGATTTGAGTTCACATGCGTTCTCTTGAAAATGTTGCTGTTGTCACGTGTCCCATGAGGATGGAGATAGAGAGAGGAGCAATAGAAGAGTTACTTGGTAACAATCAGCAGGGTTATGGCCCAGATTTTAATCTGCAATTAGCAAGCCACTTGTATACAAACCAATACACTTCAAACACTTGATGTTGTGAGTAATAAACATTGTATCTGTGTGTGTATATATAAAAATGTGACAGTACAGTTATTATAGGCTAGCAACCAATTATAACTACTTCAAGCATTTGGGAAACTACGTGTGCAAAGCACAGTCAATGCAAAGATCAAATTTTAGCCACAACTTAATCTGGTTTTAAGCATTAGTGTTCACAAAAAGTAGCATAAGCAATAAATCAGTGTTATGACTCATCTTTTATCTTTGTCTAAAATCTGATTGCAACATTGGGCTTCTAAGATAATAGGAATCACTGATACTTAAGTAATATATTACAATTTCTTGCTTATTTTTTAATCTTGCACACCATTAGGGTACTCCTTTTGAAAATACCTACCTGGGCTTTGGTTTTGAAATCACCTATCAGATTTCTTAGTACTCTTCAACTCTGTATGATTCATGATACTAAATGATAATGTGGTAGAGCTTTTATAGATTTGAAATTTATGTGATACTGCTCTAGTAGCAGTAAAAGATTGTTTATACTTCCAACATCTTTGCAAGTATTGAAGCGATAGGTAAGCAGTTTGTTGTGTATTGAAGTTGAGATGCTCATTGTAAGACCATTTTGCAAATAATGGTTAACAAGTGTAATTCTGATGTGATAAACCTGTATAAAACTGAATTTTAAACCTAAGTAATAAGATTGCAAATACAGTTCTTTGGGGAAGGAAAAAATAACTTTGATCCATAAAGAAAAATATCTCTCTTAGGAATTCCCTTTATCTGTTGATCTTACTCTGTGCTAAAGTAGATATTGATACATATTGATTGAAGCTGTCTTAAAATATGCCTTGGAAACACTTAAGGGGATGTTTGTTACATCTGAATTTACACAATTGTGTATAGATGTAGTGTTGTCTCTGCCTGGTAACTGTGAAAGTTGACTAAATTCTGTAATGCCAAAATAAATTGAAATAGTTTGTGTATAGAAATTAGCATTTTTGTTAGCTGTGTTGTCCATGAAAATCAAATAATCATTCAGTTTAAAGTATGAAGGATTTGGTGTCATCTCTGAAATCAGAATTTAGGAGGACTATTCTATCATATTTTATGAAATGTGGAGGTTGGATACAGAGACAACTCTAGTCTCCTGACATTTTCCTAACCCAAAGATTGCAGCATTAAATGCTGAAGGTGAAACTACACCTCTGATTGTTTAACCAGACTATTGGGAGAAAGCACATTTCTGTAGCTTTTATAAGAGGAGTTGGGAAGTTCAGCTTTTTTTTAAGGTGATACATGGACTTGTATCCACTATTTTTTTTTTTTTTTACAACTATAAGGAATACTTGAGTGACCACATGGCCTTGATTTCTAATATTGTTCCCAATTTATTTTTTTTTTACAGGAGTCCTACACATACAGGGACCCTATCACAGAGTTTGTGGAATGCTTGTATGTTAACTTTGATTTTGATGGAGCACAGAAGAAGCTGAGAGAATGTGAAACAGTAAGACTTAAAATATTTATAAGACTCCTTTTCCTTTAAGTAAAGATCTCTAAAATTCACAATGGACTGCTAATTTGTTTGAAGTGGTGTTTGATTCCATTGCCAGTGTTTTCTGATCAATTCATGGTTGGGTGGTGTTGGGTTGTTTGACAACTCATTTTGTAACACTTAAATGTGACTTACTGTTAAGGATATAGCTTTAATGTTATAATAATGTTATACTTAAGAAGTTCTAGAACAAGAAGCAAATAGGTAATCATGCATTTGGCTGAGATTCAGGTTTTCCATTAAAGTTTGAGAAATGGTTGAAGAAAAGCTCAGGTTTGCCTTTTGTTGTGAAAGATGAGTGGGGAGTCAAATTCTGTATTGAAAGGATCTTCAGTAGTTAGGCAGCAATAGAGTTTGACCTTCAGTGGAGTTACAACCTTACTCTCTTCCTGAGTCAGACCTCAGTGATCATGGTTGTATGCAATTTACATTTAGTAAGATGCTGAACAACGAAACAGTAAAAAGTCTTGCTAATCCATAGCTTTTTCGCCACATCTTCATATGTGGCAATAATGTTTTTAGGTATACTGTGGGCTGCTCTTAATTACTGGCAGTGTCTACCAGTAAATTTCTACTCACGTTTGCTCTCATGTTCCCTTTCTGCTTGCACTTGCAGGTGCTTGTGAATGATTTCTTCTTAGTGGCATGCCTTGAGGACTTCATTGAGAATGCTCGTCTCTTCATATTTGAGACTTTCTGTCGCATCCATCAGTGCATCAGCATTGGGTAAGAGAATGTCTTCATTCCTCAGTTCAGAAAATCAGTCATGGAGGGCACTTTGACAAAAAGTGCAAACTTCAGGAAGTATTCAGTTGTCAGGTAAAATCCTGACTGAAATCTCGTTTGGATAGTATTCTTCCTAGTTTTATAACTCTGATGTGATGTACTTGAATTACAATTATATTGCAGAGTTTAATTATTGTGTTTAACTAAAGAACAACCTCTCTCTACCACCCCTAGCCCCCCCAAACAAGCAGTACTGTCAAGCTAAAACTGCTATGGTTTTAAGTGGGATCTCTACTGGATTTAATGGGAACTTTCATACCCAGTGTCACCAAAGTCCTGGTGACTTCATTTGGACCTCAATTCCTAATAATGTAATTTATTAAAACACGTTAAATAGATAACAATGGGTTTTATTCTCTGTGGCACAAAGTGATTCAGCTGTAAGAATTGTTATTAGCAAATATGTCTATTGTTTATTCAGATTTATTTTATAAATGCAGACTTTTCAAATGGATCAGCTGTGACGCCTCTTGTATATATATTAAAAAACTAAATGGGAAGATACTATGTATGCTTGAGATCTCTTTCTGCTTGGCCTTTGCCCACATTTCCCATATTTCCACATCCTTAAATTAAAAAGGAAAAAGTGAAGTGAAAAACTCTGAATGCTATAAAAATCTTACTGAGAGAGCAATGCAGACATCCTTGAGACAGCAGAAATGAAGGCTGTTGAATTGATCAAGTTCAGTGGAATCTTGTTACTAGCTTACAACCAGAGCAAAGGTGTGCATCTAGTCCTCTGAGGAAAGGATTTTAACACTGCCTGATTTCCAAGGAAAGGATTTGAGAGAAAACTGCTTTAATATTGCAAACTTCTTGGAAGGATTGCTTTTTTTTTTTAATGGTTTGATATAGTTGGGAAAAGGCCTGATTCTTACTCCTTCTAATCTTTAATCACTGGGTGACATAGTTGTCTTCAATGCCTTTGGAAAATATTTTTTTTAGCCTTTGTATCAGCTTAAAATAGTCAATGGCTTTGATGTAAAAGAGAAACAGTGACTTTGAGCATTTTAGTCAGCTGTGGTGTACTGGGTTTAAGCATGTAGTCCTAATAGTAAATGGAACTACATGCTGTGAGCAGAGCTTTTCCATACTTTAAATTTGTATTTATAAGAGGGCTAATGCTTTGTCTAAAATCACTTTAGGCAGAATACTGCATGCTTAGGCATAAAGGGGGTTTGAACAAGTATTTGGAAAAAAACCCCATACATATAGTGCTGATAAGGATGAGTTTCTGGGGAATATAAAGCCAAATAGTGTCTTGCTCTTTCTTACAAATTCTTTTTAGTGGTGTGAATACTGCATATATTCAAGCACAAGTTTTCAATGAAACTAGATGTTTAAGCTTTTTTAACTAGACACTAAATGTCTTTCTAAGAAATCTCCTCTTACATGACTCCAGTCAATGAGCAAAGATGCTGCATTGTGTATGTTAAGAATTTTTCAAGTCTTGTATCAAAAGATGTTGATAAACTGTGGGCAACATACCAGAGATTCATTATGGAAAAACCAGCAAGCTTTATAAAATTTTGTGGTAGGTGATTGCCATTTATTTATTTATTTTATTTAAAAATTATTACTTATAGCAGTAGTTCATATTTTTTGTGCTGTGTGTAATATTTCAACTTCAGGTATAATAACAAATATTGTAGTTGGCTGTCTTTGTTATGTGTGAATGATTCCTAAATATAGGCAGCAGTGTCGTTTCTTTTTAAGCATTGTAGTGTTTTCTGAGGCAAGTGATAGATTTGGAGTTGAGACATTTATCTCAGAATGACATGGATATTCCTACCACATACCCCTAAGTTAATTGCAGATGGAGTGAGTCGTCACTAATGAGGTGGTTCTCAGTAGGTCATTGTGCTTTTAATGATGGGTATCAGCCTTAAATTTCTTTGCAAGCTGTAACAATCATTATATTTGGGCTGATTAAATTAGGCATAATAAGTATTTCTTAGTGTATTTCAGAGCTGCTTTTGAAGAAATTATCCAGTTAAAATGAATGTTGGCTGAGACATAGTTCTTGCACATCTTTGTTTGCAAGTGATTTCCACTGCTAATCCTGGAGTGAAAAACTACATGGTTGTAACACAGTGCTTGATGAGTACTGCTTAGCTGTTTAGGAGTTTGAAAACAGTGGGAAACTTGCTATTCCTTCTGTTAAATAAAAATAAATGCCTGTTTAATTTTTGAACTACTTAGATCTGCTAGATAGCTGATGTTTTTCCAGAGGACATTGTTGCTTTATCAGTTGTAACTTGACATTTAGACATCCCAAATCACCCTGTGATTGGTTTGCTGTTTGAGATACCATGTTTAAAAGGAAGTAATAGAGGAAGCTGTTTCTGTTTCAGTAATTGGAGAGCTGAATATGCTTTATTCTTCTTTTGTACTGCACACACAAGAGAACTTAATATAAGATGGGCTTGTTCATATATGAACATGTGGGGAATTCAGTAAGCTTGTCTTTTAAGTAAATGAAAACTTAAATAACAATAGCCCTAGGATGACCCAAAAAAGTGAATTTCCTTATAAAACTGGGGGACAGAAATGATTGAAAATTATTTTTGCAATTGTTTTGGTGAAATCGCCATTTGAAATTAACTGTAACTTGAAATGGTAGACCATTCTTTAAATTTTAATAGTATTTCACTGTAATTGACTTAATTTTTATGAAATTAGAGCAGGAATCTTTATAAACAGTGGTAACTTAAAATACAACTTTTGTTGCATCCTTTCCTTAATATTAATGGTGTTAATATGTATTGCTAAATCTAAATGTGTCACTATTACTTCAACTGTCAAACTTGTATGAGCTGTATTGTATATCTTGAGAGTTTTAAGTACATGTTCTAACTGTGATAGGAGAATAGTGGTGTTTGTTACAGAATTGGAATCAGGATAGATCTTCCATGCATTTGCTCTGGAAGGATGGAAGACAGTTTTTTGGCCATGTGTGGTACTTCACCAGGAAAATACCTCTATGTTATGCATCCATGCACTTTGAGTGGTCCTGGCTGCTTCAGTGTAGGCTGCAAGGAGACTCTAAGAGGGAATCCAGTTGCCACAAGTGCTGGAGGTCATCTCTTGTGTCAAAGATGTGACAAAGTTCTAGGTTTTTTAAAAGATTTATTCTTTATTCACTTAAAGATAGTTGCTACCTGATAATGTCAGTTGTTTTATACTAAAATTCAAAATCTGTGTAAGTCTGAAAGCTACAAGTTGAGATAAAACAGATTTTTACATCTTTTTTACTTTGTCATTTTCATTCTATGATTTTGAAGTTTTCCAGATACATGTGCAAGAAAATAATACTCGTGCAGTGTTACTTCTTTTGTGATGCTACATGTGTACTGTATGTTTGTTCAAAAAACACTTTCTAGATTAAAAAAAAGGCACTTCTGAGGCAGCTGAGCTAGTAGTAAAATGTAGATATAACAGGAAAAAGTAAAATTACTTGCTAGTAACAAATGCAGAATACTTCATAATTTCTGGCCTGGAATGATTCTCTAGAAATCAGTGCCCTCTTCCCCTCCAACTACATGAGGACTTTGTTAGAGGAAAAGGAAAGTGTAGGTGCTGTGGATTGGAAGTCTTCTGGTTCAATCCTGTGAGCCCAATTCCAGCTCTGAGCAGGTCCCACAGCAGTATTCCATTGTGCTGCTTAGTCAAGAATCCACAAGTAAAAGCCCTGTCTCCACAAATGGAGGTTCCACACTGTAATCCCAAAGCTGGGTTGCTTAATCCCCAGTGTCATGGCAGTAGCCTTTCTTGTGGTCACCTGGAAGGGAATTTACTTTATCTAAATCTTACTAAAGTTTATAAAAGAGAAATGTGAGAATTACATGCACCCCTGTGTACTTTCAGTTTAAAATTTCTTTAGTTTCAAGTCAAATGCTTAACATCACTGATTAGGGGTAATAAAGTGATTATACAGGTTTTTTTGAATTAAAGTATCTCATGTTCTGTCCAAGTGACTGATAATTCCACAAAAATTTCCATGCCTGATGTCTTCTGGTCTCTTCTGCCTTTACAATTGCTCATTCAAACTCAGATTAAAAGGCCTACTGGAACAGTAGCAATTGGAGTTGGATTTTACTTCCCCTGACTTTGCCAAGTTCAAACACTTGTTACCCATTTGTTGTCTTGTTTTGCTTAAGTGAGTCAGTGTAAATCCAGTATTTTAAGTTACTTTTTTTTTTTCTATTCACTTCATGTTTTTCTGTGGAAAAGAATGGAATTTGCTTTTATAGGTGGGAGAAAGGTGAGATATCAAGACCATGTGGGAGAGACAACTGTATAAAGCAGTGTGTGTGGAAGTCCAGCCAGGTAGATGAGCTAATAATTGATACTTTATAAACTATTTACTTCATGCAAATAATCAAGAAAAAAATCACTTTTTCAAGTGGAGAAAAAGATGTTTAGGCAAGATTCTGTAAAATAGTGAGAAATTGACCTCGATGTAGCCAGCTGGCCTCTTAGTCATGCTGGTAGTCCTTACCTCATGTTTGTTACCTCGGTCTGAAAGCTGATGGAAGAATGAGCGTTACAAATGGCCTGTATGAGCCAACTGCCAGCAGGAAGCCAAAGGAGTTAGGTGGAAAGCCACAGGAAACACTATTAGGAGGAATTATTCCTGGACAAGAGTGCTTGTTTGATTGAGACTTTTCCTTTCTCTGCTCTCCCCCACCTTCCTTCCTTGAAATTGCAAGAAGTGTTAGCATAGTGTATCTGTCATATCTTCTATACCAAGCTCTGTCTCATGGGTCTTCTTCCTGAACTTTGGAGTGAAGTTTTCTTGCTAAACATTTTTCTGGACTAGTTAGTCTATACTTTCTTGGCTGCTGATTGCATTTAAATAAGAATAAAAGCCATTCAGTTGTTTTTTTCATAATAGTGGTGGTGGTTTTATGTTAGTAGTGAAATTACTTAAATGACAATTTTTCCAAGAATGTTTGTGTAGACAAGGTTTAATAGTAACATAGGAAAACTGTGCAGGTTAAGATTTAAAAGCAATATGGTGAAGTTCAGAATGAGTAAATACACACTTCAGGACATGAATTTCTTATTTGCAGTGGGGGTGGGAGATGTGCAGGAGAGCATGTATGTAATTTTTCAAGTCATTTCAGTCAAATGAAAATAAGCTTCCCAGCTATGCAGTATTTATTGAACCCTGGACTGTGCCATATTTTGTGTTGTTTTGACTTGTATTCTATAGTCCCTCGTTATGTTGACCAACATCAGAGAGATTCTATTTTGCCATTTAATAACTTGATTATCTTTTAGTATGTTGGCAGATAAGCTGAATATGACTCCTGAAGAAGCAGAAAGATGGATTGTCAATCTAATTCGAAATGCACGATTGGATGCCAAATTGGATTCAAAGCTGGTAAGGCTCTACATGGAATCATGGAATGCTTTTTGTTGAAGGACTTTAAAGACCATCTAGTTACAACCCCCTGCAGGGACACCTCCCTGATTGCTCAGAGCCTCATCCTACCTGGCCTTGAGTACTTCCAGGGATGCAGTGCCCACAGTTTTTCTGGGCAACCTGTTCCACTCTCACAGTAATCTAATCTAAACCTGCTGTCTTTCAGTTTAAAGCCAGATGGATCCACATGAATTTGTTGAATTTTTCATTAAATTTCTTTTACTTCATGGGCAAAGAAAAACAATAGAAATCAAAACTTTCTATTCCTGGGTAAATGGTTGGGGATTTCATTTATTGTGTTTTGCTCTTGTCTGTAAGATCTGTGAAAGTAACATTAAAGATCCTTGCATGCTGAGCAGTTGTTAAATTTGTTCTATCTTTGATGGGTTTTAGGGCCATGTAGTCATGGGCAACAATGCAGTCTCACCTTATCAACAAGTGATTGAAAAGACCAAAAGCCTGTCTTTTCGTAGTCAAATGTTGGCTATGAACATTGAGAAGAAACTGAATCAGAGTGGTAGATCTGAGGTCGGTATAAGTTACGTTTTTCTGAATTCTTGATGTCTTTTTTTATGAGAGAGAAATCTAAGTATAATTCTTAACCTATGCCTTAATTCACCAGCTGTACCTACTCCTAGTTGTAATACTATGAATTACATTGGAAAATACTCACTTTGTCATGGTGAGAGTTAGACAGTGGTTCTTGCTTTCTTTTAGCCTTTCTCTTCATCATTATTTTATTGTTGCATAACTGTTTCTGTCATTTGCAGCTCTGCTTCCTTTAAATGGTCTCCTTCACCACCATTAGGGCAGATTATGAGGTGTGACACTTATAAAAGTAGTTAGAATACTTTTTCCAAGTGAGTTGTACTCAAAAGTGTTGTAGGTGCATATGTGGTATTGAAAGGAGAATGAATGGTGCTTAAGATTGGAACATGGAGGAAGGATTGTGCAAAACCCTAACTGTTAAACCCCTTTAGTGAAATTCTAGAAAATGTAATTTAGTCATTGAAAGGTTTAAGTAGAACCAGTGAAATTGAGGAAGTTGGCAAGATCATCTGGTTTTGCTTCCTTCCACATTACAATATGGGAAGCTCTGTGAGGGAGAACAGCACTGTAACAGGGATGGCTCTGAGGCCCAGCCATACATCTTTAAGACAAACAAAAAAGATCAGAACAAACCACGCAGTAAAAGAGCTTAAACATTAAAAATTTTATTGTACTTCCTCAGTGCTTGGCTGAAATACTGGTGGAAGTTGGACAGGCAGTGGTACACAAGTTTATTCTCTTAATGGGAAGTTGTGTGAAATTTGTGTGCCATTACCTTCTTTTAAAAATATAGCTGAAAAATTATTCTTAGATTTATATTGGCATCTCCTAGAGCTTCTCCTTTTTGAAACTACTAGCTTGGAGGACTCGAGCTGTACAACTCAATTACAGTATGTGTGTCTAGTATATCAACACTTGCTTTAATCTTATTGGTTATCTTCCATTATTAACAACATTCGCACTTCATATCCATATACAGTATTAGAAATGTTTAAATTAATGTGTTACAAATTTCAGTAACTACTGGGTAATATAGTAATTTCTTCTAATCTTCTTTATTCATTTTTTAGGCACCTAACTGGGCTACTCAAGACTCTGGATTCTATTGAAACACTTCTACAGTGGGGAAAAATCTGTTTATTTGACTAAAAAACACATAAATATGTAACCTTTTTGAGAAGAGGAATTATGTGTTAGAGCTAATGTTATTTGAATAAAATTGGCTACTTTTCTCAGTCTGTGTTTGATTTAAGTAGATTCTTATGTTATATAAGGACTTTTTAACATCATAGTATTCTACAGCACTTTTGATCACATTTTGCAGAATTTAGGATGCCAGTTATGTTAGGTTTGTTTGTACCAAAGGATGCTTTTGCTCTCAGGGCTGTCTGAGTTTGGAAGCAGGGATTTATATATTTTTATTAACTATTGCAAACGTTGCATTTTAAAAAAAATTAGAAGCGTGTGGTACAAACAAATAGACCATGCTTAAGCATGTGGTCAAGCCAAAATCTTTTTCTGCACTTTCATGTTTTTGTTTGTTGCAGGAGAAGCTCGGAAGAGTGAAGGCATATGTAGCCAGTATCTTGTATGAAACCTAATGTAGCCTACATGTAGAGCAATTTGAGTAAACCTCTTGTGTTCATGCTTCAGAATTTTTCCTGTTTGAAATCGCATTTTTAATCTTGCCCTGTGTTGTAAACTTTCTGGAGTATTTTTGGTTAGGAGGGAGGATTGCAAAAGGCCTGACAAGTGAGCTGCATGTGGTTTAAAACTTTCAGTCTGAAACTTGTAGTTCTTCAGATTAATGATGCAAACATAAGGGAACAAAACTGTAGTTCAGCTGTTTCTGGGGTTTTCAGCTACTGTTTGACACTTGCCTGGGTTCCCTTAGCACCTTTGCACTGCAGAATACACCTTAGTATCTTTAAGAGAAAATCACCGATCCTTTTCCTGAGTTAGGCTGAGTAAAATTGACCGATCACTGAGGTGAGTGTGGACGTTGGAAAGGAAGAGGCACTACCACTGCATACAGTTTTGTGTTTAAGGTTGAGGAAAGCACCAATGACTCACCTTCAGCTTGTTCCAATTGTGTGCCTGTTTCCCTCTTAGCTCCTTAAGTTCTGGGCTTCATCTACGTGTGCAAAGTTGTTTTAGCGTGCCAACACTCCTGCTTACTGTCTGCAATTACGTGTTGCCTGGGAAAGGAGGAATGGATGTTCAGCCTTAAGGCTAAGATCAGTTTTTACTGTTGTGTTCAGTCCCTTCAGTGAGAAGATTCACAACAAGACAAGTCTTCAAGCTGAATGGAGGCAGGATTAATGGTGATGGACACAAATTAAAACGTGGGAAAAATCTAGTTAGATTTTAAGTGGGAATAATATTTTTAATTTTATAACCTAGAAGGTGATCAGGCAGTGGAAGCAGTCACCCAGAAAGGATATGCAATCTCCATCTCTGGATTTACTAAGTACTTAGGCACCCTGATAAGACCTAAACCTGCTTTGAGGAGGGAGTTGGACTCTGACCTTCAAAGGTCCCTTCCTTGGCTGAGCAATTGAAATTTAAGAAGTAGTAGCAATTAGCAGTTAAAAGTAGATTGCTGCTGGTCTATGACCATGGTGCAAGAAAGCTGGTCTACAGCACAAGGATTCACTTTATGTATAACATTGGCTCCTAGGATGGGGGTGAAACACAGCTGAAGTTAACAAGTTGCTTTTGGAGAGCAGTTTCCTAAGGCTGAGCATGCTGTATGCCAAGTTCCTTACTCCCCAAGTTTTCTGTCAAGGGATTGACTTATTTGCAATCTGTAGATTCACTCTATATTGTTACAGCCCCAAAACAGTCACTTTAGAACAATCCAGATTGTGTAATAGCCATGTTCCTTGTTAACACAATCATAGAAGTGCAGTTGTGTAATAATTAAAGAATTTTTTAAAGAGATAAAATAGGAATGTTTCTTTGTAAACAGCAGGGAAAGGGCCCACATGCAGCTTTTCCTTTGACTGGAAGAATTTGCTTAAAAGTACAGATTTAAAATCATCTCATCCCAGGAGTAAGATACTATGTTACCATGGCTTTCTGTTTGCTGTGTTTTGGACCTTTCATGTACCAGTTGTGTAGGCACAGAAAAGGTGCATGCAGATTGTAGCACTACTGAAATGCTTGGTAGTTTTGTGTCATGTCAGTTCCATGAAGATTTTAGGCTTGAAAATGTTATGTAAATGTGAAAGGCTTAAAACAAAACTTCTGTTCAAAACACTAACAGGACCTTCTGTAAAAGTTTTGAGCAACAAAATATCCTTGTCTTCTCTACACTTTGATTCTTGCACCACAAAGATGCTGTGTCAAAGAGTCTCCCATTAAAGATTTCAGTCCAGCTCACAAACCCCAACACTTTTACAACCTTCACATTCAGTAAAGAAACAATCATTACTCTTTTATTTGGTCCCTCTTAGGAAGCTCAAAGGATGAATTTTATTCACCTTGTGGATGTAAAACTATTGCTTTGTGGATTGATTCTGATTTTTTTGCACTGTTATTTCAATCCTGGTGCTGTTATCACTGATGATTTTAGTACACAGGTGGATTTCAGGACAGGATTTCAAAATAATTCATACTGATTTCCTGAAGAGACATTTGCGAGTCAGTTTACTGAAATAGAAACCATGTCATGAATGTAAGACTCACAGCAAACTATATTCACTGGTGGCATCTCAAGTGGATGCAGTTGTATTGTATGTACTGCTTCCCATTTTCTGAAATAGCAATTGTAAATGAAAGGGATTTTAAGCAAATAATTTATTTTTAGTACTTCGGTCACTACCCCTCATCTCTGCTTAGGACAAATTTAGAAAATGTTCTTGTCACTCTTTAAAATAAAAAAGAAGGGTGGTTGTACAGTTGGAGTGGTGCATCTGTTCTGAAGCCTACCTGCTGTTACATACTTTGCGTAATGTTTCTAAAAATCATTGTAGTAAATTGATAGATCTCATAGATCTCATCTGGTTTCAATGGCTGAAAGGGAAATGCCGCATTCAAAATGTTGCTGTGAAGGACTTCAGTTCCAGGTACCTCTTGGTGAAGTAAATCTACTGTGCTCTCAGCAGCCCAGTAAGAATTCAGTCTGCTCATTTTTTTTCTGACACTGCTATTCAGAGGGGAAATCTTGGCTGAACCTACATCTCCAAGATCAAGCCCTGTCATGGGCTCTCCTGCTGGTGCTGCAACAGCCCTTGGCTCTGCCAGCGGTCACCCGAGGGCTTGGCTGGACCTGTGCTTGGCTGGGACTGTCGCCATGGTTATGGAGAATGTGCTGCCTTCCCTGCCTGGGGGATCTGGGACACCTTCACAAGTAACTGAGTTATGATTGAATTAGGCAGGGGAGAGCAGAAGGGGGAAGGCAAAGTTTGTTCTCAGGCAAAGGGTGAAGCTGGCCAGAGTGAGTTTGCAGTAGGTTGGCAGTAGATGAAACTTTGTTCAAGCACGACAGTTGCAAATTCTGTCATAAATTTCCATTGACTAAGCTTTAGCAATCTCATTAGTAGCAATATTTTATAAACATCCAAGAATAGTTCTGTAAATTACATGAAGATAAGGTCTACTTCATGCCTCTTGATTTGGCGTTGCTTTTACAAAAAAATATTTGTAGTAACTGCTAAAAGAAGACTTGGAAAGGGTAGAGGAAGACTGTTTAAAGACTTCCCTCTCTTTCCTTTAGTTTTTGGAAGGGAGAAGGGATGAAGGGTGAAAGATGGGGAAATCTTGTACTTCTGCTCCAAGACTTTTAAAATGAACTTTATTTTTTCAGTAAATTTGTTGACCAGATACAATGTTATATTATCAAGTTTTCTCTCTTAAAGTAAATCCAAAGATTGTTTTCTCTTAAAGTGACTGTAACACGCAAACATAAAATTGTCTGGGGGTTAAAATATTTCATCTATCCTATTTAGAGATGTGTTGCCATGTTGTAATTGTTATAATAAAATTTTATTGGTTTCAATAAATGCCTTCTCAATTCCATTGTAGAATTGCCATCAGAAATTAAGCCTGAAGAAGCCATTCAAGGATCTTTAATAGGAGGGTTGTGGAAAGGCAACAGTGCTGCTTGTGGTAAAGGGCTCCTTTTGTAGTGTGTGAGAATGGAAGAATTGCATGAGGGACTTCTAATCTTCCCTGCAAATGTTTATGTAATAAACCTGTAATATCCAGGAGGGAAGCAAAATCAGATAAACACTAAGCTGTACATTAAAATAAAATCTTAAAGTAAATCCCACGTGCAGTCCGGAAAGGCAGACATATTTTCTACTCCAAGTTGTCACTAGGTTTTATAGCCCAAGACTGTTGTGCCAACAAAGAGCACTGACTGCTGGAATTGTTGCGAGTCAGAATGAGGAATAAGCAAACAGGAGAACAGAAAATGCTGAGAGCACAGAGGGCCTGAAAAGTGGATTTTGCTTTCCTTGAGATCATTTTGTAAATCAGCAGAGGAGTTGGTGTATGAACTATCTTTGTAAATAAACAAGACTGCAACAAGTAGATGCCTTCCTCCATAAAACAAGACCTCTGAGGCCAGCGGCTAACGGCATGGAAAGGTGATTAGTACCAAGAATAGGCTACCCAGGAACTGTGGGAGGTGCACGTGAGCTCTCTGCAGCTGGATTCATGAATAGGAGTGTCTTTAGAAAGGATGGCAACTGGCATCCTTGGCAAAAAAGGATGGGAGGGTCTGTGTTCATACGTGAGCTGCTAACAAGTTCATTGCCATGTATGAGTAGCTAGCTGACTAGCTGTAAAATAGCTTCCTACTCACTTGTGTCATGCAACCCTGACTAAATGAAGTGTAACTTAAAGTTGTGAAAATGCGCATCTGCAAGCCTCCTAATGAATACTTTCGTTTTGTGTGAGAATGAGCAATGCTTTGCCAAGAGCAAAACCACTACTGATGTACAGCTCTCCAAAAATACTGCATTAATTGTTCACACAGACAATGGCTATGGTTTCTTAGCAGCTTGGACAAAGGAATAAGCCACTTAACCACATCTTCCTTGACTTTACATCACACACATCTCCAGAAGCAGTCTTATTTGCTTCTTGCTCAGTGCATCCTCAGTGATAGGAGGATATTTTGAATTAAGGGTATGAATAATCCATATCTCCCCTTGTAAAAAAATAGTCTGCATGGTAGCAGACTAGACCAGGCATGGCAAGCCTCACCCATCTGCTCTGTGCCAGTGGAAAAGTCTAAATTTCTCCATCCACTCTGTCCCAAAGTATCTCCTGTGTGAGGGTCTGTGTTCATACGTGAGCTGCTTCCACTGGACAAAGCTGAACTTAAGCAACAGGTGAAATCATAGTGCAGTATACACATTCCACAGCTTGAGATATTTAAAGGGTGCATGAATCAGATTATTGGCATGTTGGATGTCATCTTCCTGGAGCTAACCAACCCTGAATATACTAAGTTGGCCATGAAGAGAAATTTTAGTGCAAAGAACATAAAAGTTTAAGGTTGTTTCAGTAGGTTGAACTTCTTGTTGCAGTGAACATCTACTGTAAATGTAAGAATTTGCCTTAAAAAAAAAAAGAGCTGCTTGTGGGAGCTTGCACACACTGCAGTAGCAGTTTGGAAAGGTGCTGGCCATGCTGCTCAGCTCCAGCTGAAGTGGCCCAGGCTGGAAACTGCACTGTGTGAGTTTGTAAGAGTTGGGAACATGCAGATGATATTCCTCTAATAATGACCCTGGGCAGGACATGTGGAAGCATTTGTTTAAGACAATTATCTGTTTATACCCATGTTGAGAAGACTGAATTGTGTTCCTGCAGAGATCAGAAGTGGTGGTTAAGAAATACTGTGCTGTGCCAAAGAGCCATTCACGTGTAGAAGTATTCACACTGTGACTGAAGAGTAGGGCTGCCTGTAGAAGGATCAAGATTCTACATATGGCTTGAGGAGAGGTTTCTTGTTTAATCTCATGGCAAAGAAATGTATGCTTTATGTTCCCTCTTTGGGGTGTTAATTATTTCTGTATGTTTTCATATTTTACAGCAGGGCCCACAGAAATGCATAGTGTTATTTGATAATAATTGTTTGCATAATGCATATTTTAGGCATTTTTTCCCTATTTCTACTGCTTTAAGGTGCATTTTTCTGCCCATGATGCCAGATTGATGTATTTTTGAAGAGACAAAACGTGATGTAGTTTATCCTACATCAAACAGCAGTTCCTCCTTCTCACTTACACAAACCTCGTGTTGTATGATTTCCTCGATGTAAAAACCCTTTTCCTAATAAATTTAAACAAATAAATTTTCTTTGCAATACAGGAAATTTTAGTTTCATCTGTGTATAGGACAGAGAGCAACCTGTTTGTATCTTTTCCATAGGTTTATTTTTGACCAAACTAGTACTATTTGTTTAGTGCTGTGCCTTCCTTGCTGCATATGTAGGGAGAGACTTATTTCAACCTCTTTTCTTCCCTGTTCCACACTTCATATTGCCTTCTAAATCTCCCTGAAGGATCTGAAACTCACTCAGGGCAGTCAGCTTCCAAAGCCTTGAAAACACTTATTGGAAATTATTAGTAGGGAAAATATAATCCGATATTTTGTATGATTTGAATACAAAGCAAATGTTACCCAGAAAGGGAAATGTCAGATAATTTCTGTGAGTCTCCAGGAGGCTCAAATTAGGTTAAAAGTAACAGGAACACTCATCTATTTTGGCTTTCAGCAAGGTTAGGTATTAGTTTCCTGGACAAATTCAATGAGTGCTTTCAACAAATATAGAGTTTAAACTATAATTACACATCTTAAAGGTAGTAATAATTTGCAGTGTCCCCGCCAAGTAAACAGAATTTATGAGAGGTCAAACACTTGTGATTATTGAGTAATTACTGGTATAGCCAGCTATAGATTGAGGAACTTAATTTAGACAGCCACATAATTTCAAATTTTGGCTACATTTAGTGGAGTGCTGTAGGAGCCTTTTGGATCAAAGGGGCTTTGTGTCAATAGCACAGTGAAGGAATATCCCTGATGTGAAATGAGCTTTCCATTTTGACTTCATTTAATCCTCATCCCTCCAAAACTGACTTCCATGTTGTATATATAATTTATCTGTCAATTCTCTTAAAAAGGGGAGCTTATGTTACTTGGAGGGCCTTCATGCCAATTCCAAAATGAAAAGCAATACACACTGCCAATACAGCAATTGCCTGCAGGCTTATTGAATTTCTTTCTTCACTGCTACTCACCACCAAAACCAGCTCAAGGAAAAAAAAATCCTCCTAAAAAGCTTGTTAGAAGTGAACAGGGCTGAAAGCTGATAAAATACTAAGTGTTTTCCTGGGGGGAAGGGGAAGGAAAAATTAGATATTAAACATTATTAATGAGCTATCACATATGTGCTTTGCTCTTGAATAGAGCCAGACTCGGCAGGACTGTTGAATGTGTAAGCAGAGAGCCAGAGAGACTTATATGTGGTGTTAGTTTAAGACCACATATTCCAGTACCCCACCATGTTCTCTCTATCTTCACTTGCCCTACAGTTTCTGAGTTGGTCCCATGGAGAGAGCCAACACAGCCCTCCCCTTCCCTCTGTCTGTTAGTGCTACACTTGTGAGAAAAGTAAATGGGAGATTAGGGATATCCATCTGCTGGCAGGCTCCATCTGGGTAACAAGTGGCATCCATCCATTAGTTAAATATCCGTCATGCAGGAACCGTCAACCCAACATCACTGGTTCTGGAGCAGCAGGGAATTTGAGATGCAGTATTTTCTCCCTGTGGGTTTTTTTCCTTCTGTGTTGTTCTCAAACTGAGGAATTATTATGGACCCATATAAGGGAGTAAAGATAAAGGATCTAAAGGGAACTCATGGGAGAAACCTCTACTCCAGAAGAGTGTTTGAAAGGGATTTCTAAAGAAGCAGGAGAAGGCAAAGGGAGGAGGAGCTTGGGGAAAATACAAGGACAGTGTGAAACAACATAAAGCATGTTTTGAAAAAGAGAGAGAAAAGAAGCTGTCAGATAAGAAGTATCAAAAACTACTAGACAAATTTAGGAAGAAATTAGAACAGAGATATAGACAAGACAAAAATTCCAGATAGCCATGAATATGGGGGGGGAGAAGTGTTAAATTTGCATCAGTGCATGGGGCACATCGGCCAATGACATTGGTTGAAATGTGATTTCTAAATATTTGTTAGTGTTAATAACTGGGACATAAAACTGGACAAAACACGATGGGAAAAGAAAGAGGATGAAATATGCACTGCTGTTTGTCTCTCAATTTTATCTGTTTTCTGTGTATTGGCTCATTAGGTATCCTGCCTGCCTGCCAAGAGAGAAACCATTTTGGGTTTGCATAGTTGTAGCCATATGGGGAAAAGATAGAGTGTTCTCCCTGAAAAAAAAATGTTTTCTCTCTAATGTAAGATAAGATATTTTGGACACACCATGCTGTTTGCATGGAAATATTACAGTTGAGGAGTTACACGGCAGAAACAGAAATGGAATAATAAACTTGAGGGAAGTAGTCTGGTTGGCAGCTTCTTGGAGGTTTTGGTTAGTATTTATGACAATCCAAAGGCTTCTAGTACCACAAGCATCTTTTTTTTCTTTTTGGTTTATTTCTGATGAGAGAAGAATGACAGAAAAGATCCAATTTTACATTTCCAACATATCTAATTTTTTTCTCTTGTGTTTGGAATGGTGATTTATTAAGTGACAGGGAAGAAGACTTGCCACTGGGGGAATGGCACACTGCAGCTCTTGCTAGCCACTGGACAAAGCCTCCAAGCTCTAATTTGCACAGGAGCTCTTATACAAAACGCCACAAATGAATAACATAATGTGAGGATGGCTGAGAGTAAGAACTCGCTGCAGTCCAAACCTCCCCGAGCTAAAGGAGAAGTCTGGCTGAACAATCCCTTGTTTCAACAAGGGATAGAAGGCTTCTCATGTTGGGGCAGCCTGCCAGGAACCTTAAGAATCAATTTATTTGTAGCTAGACTGATCTAAAATGAGGATAAAAATTTCCAGAGCATAGTTGTTCCAAGCACTCTAGGTGGCTTGTGTGTCTTGATGCTGTCAAATAGCCTGGAATATGGAACTAGAAATGTAGCTGTTGTGTTAGTCAGGAGCTTCCATATCAGACCTGCTGTCAAGATCCTTCCACATGGTGCTTCCAAATGCATCTGTCAAACTTATGAATGGAAAAGGTACAAAGTTCACTGAAAAATTAGGGCCTTAAGCCCTAATTCTTTACATTCTCCTGATTTGCCCCTAAAACTTTTAGTAAATAGCCTCAGACTACCTCACAAAGACATTAGCAGCAATGAGGATGCTATGTTGCTGGACTTGGTGCAGACGAAGAATCCCAGGAAGGCTGGGGTGTTCTCAGCAGGTGTGCACAGCCCACAGTGAATCCCAAACTACTGGTGCTCTCCTAGCACCTGTCTGCTGATTTACCCTTGGAGTTCCACTTGCAGGACAGGCTTAATCTGTGTGTTAAAAATCCCCTAAGTTATAGCAGTGTTGGGATTGCCCTGTAAATATCAAAAAGTAAGGATAGGCTACAGCATTCCTACAGCAGTATTGTCCTAGGTACACTGTGTGTTCCCAAAATTGTCTTGTTTCCAGGTGAACAGCATAGCTATCTATACTTTTATGTCTGGCATCAAATCTGTGACAGGTTTCCTGCAGTCTTTACTCAGATCTTATAAAACTGAGGGAATGGTGTTTTATAAATTTTTGCTTCAACAATAGTTACTGGTAAAGAAACCAGAAGGACAAGATGTGTTAGTTTGCAGAAAAGGTTATGTCAGTTTCATGGGCAGAAATGCGTAAGAACACAGTATTCAACCACCTTCCTTCAGCCAGGTAGTGGGATTACAATTAGTGGGGAATGTCTTTGAAAACCATTATCCCATCTGTCATCACTCCACAGGCTTAATTAGTGATAGAAAATCATTTCATTTTCAGGTGCCTACATCCAAAATTTAAACCTGCTATGCCTTTTACAGCTGCAATCTAACCCTTGAAACTTCTGAATTGCCCATATGGCTAAATGCCCAATTTCCTACGTGCAGGCTGAACTTTGCAGGAGCTGCAGTTGTGTTCCTTTTCTTGGAGTCCATCCTACGTGACGTGAGCATTCTCTGAGACCTGTCCTATCAGGAAACCATGAAGATGATGAAGAGGGATTTGTCAGCTATATAGCCTGAGTGCATGCCCAGGACATTTAGCACCAGGCTTACGTCCCTCTTTTTCCGGATTTTAGAGCAAGGATTTGACCCTCAACATCTCACCTCTCACAGGGCACTAGGAGGCTTTTCCGGTTTTGCAGTTCCTAAATGATTTTTGGATCAGGTCTGCCCAGCAGGTTTGATAATTGCTCCCTTATAATCAATGTTTAGGTGCTTTTTTCAAAGCAAACCAGCTATATCTAAGAAAAAGAAACAATCTATTGTTTGGGAATCCAGTACCCCCAAGAAAAATGTTTTCTATACCTTGTATACAACATGGTGCAGTTTATGAAAAAGTTTTGGTGTAACAAAAACTCTTCAGCAGTGTAAACAAAGTAAAAAGGGGATTTATTTTAACTGAGGTATCAGCTAGTGATATCTGAGAGATAAGAGGTATCTGCAACTGGAATAATTCTTAGCAAAGCTAAGCTATTTGCTTACCTCAGGTGGTTGACTCAAAGGGTGGCTTTCTTCTACTGTTTGTTTGAACAAGTTACAAAGTATTGCAGGATTTTTTGTCTGCACTCTCACACTGGACATGTATGATGTACATAGTCTGGGTTTTTAACTTTTTTTTTTAATTAAAAATATTAATCTTTTTTTCATTAGCTACTCTGGTGTGTCTTCTCTATTAACATACTACTTGCTTTTATGAAAAACTCTCCACTTACAGAGTATCATGCTGGAAGATTGAAAAGCAAATCATGAAAATTATTATGTTGTGTGTGTTGCAGAGTCAAATAGAAGAACAGTTACTGACAATTTGGCGTTTAATTAAACATGCTGCACCTACCTCAGCCAAATATTTCACCCAGTGTAAACAACACTACCAGGTTAGATGATGTTAAAATAATATTTGTAATATAATTTTTTATGGCCTCTGTTCTGCTGGATCTGGGATTGTATGGTCGTGACAGTTTATCAGCCTCATTAGACTGCCCACAACCAGGTTCAGATCTTTTGTCCTCAGGCTTCCTAAGCAGTCTCAGACCTGACACTTCAAAACAAGGGTCCATCTCACTTGGCCTTTCTATGCCAGCTCAGAAGACCCACCACTCATTTTCCCAGTTCAAGACAAGCATGTGCTGGAGTGAGCCCAGCAGATGGGGAGTAGAGCATCTCACCTTTGAGAGGAGGCGGAGAAAGCTGGGACTGTCCAGTCTGGAAAAGAAAAGGCTCAGGGGAATCTTATTCATGTGTATAAATAAATACCTGGTTGGACAGGATGAAAAAGAGAAAGCCAATCCTCTGAGTGGTGTTTGGCGACAAGTTGAGAGGCAGTGGTCACAAAGCTAAAAATCGAAATGCCATCTGAACACAAAACCCCCCACTTTTTTACTCTGAGTATGATCAAACACAGGTTGCCCAAAGTGTTTCTTGGTCAAATTCAAAAGCCATCTGGACAACCAGCTGTTGTTACATGAGCAGGGAGGTTGGAGCAGGTGACTTTCAGAGGTCCATTCCAACCTCAGCCATCCTGTGGTTCTGTGATAATTTCTTCGTACATGAGACCAGTGAATGAAAATGTGCCAGTACCAAACACTGCGACGTACCCAGATTTCATACAAAACTATAACATGGCAATGCAGCTGTGCCAGAGCTGAAGTCAGGCCCTAGATATTGCTAGGAGTGTATTCTCCAAGGCTGGCATAACATAGGTCCAAGGTGTCCCCTAGTACAAACCATACACGCAAGAACAGTAGCTGGAAATGCCCACAATAAATTTCTCCCAGCAATGTCAATATGATTGTGGCCAGGATCTGGCACAGGACAGGGCTGAGTTCTGATGCAGGTCTGAAAGAAAGCTTAGTTGGATGGTCCTCTGAAGATAGAGTAGCGTCTTGCTTCTGTTGTGAACATCTGAGTCATAGCCTGAGCATAACTATGAATGGAAGGGGTCCTGGAGGAATCATCTTCATTTAAAGGTAGTTTGCATTTTGCATTTTACAGGAGCAAAGGGTTTTTTTGGAGCAAAGCATTTTTCAGGAGCAAACTTTAATGTAAGAATAATATATCACTAGAGAGAGTGAGAAAAACATCAGTGAAATGGAAAAATCTGCTCTAAGTCTTGCCAAGAGTTTCATGCTTCTACTCTATTGCTGCTACTGCCACTGGTAAGCATGATTTGCTGCCTTCCCTCCCCGTAAGCTTACATATGCATTTCAAAACTTCTCCCCTCTTTCCATATCTCCTTTAATAATGCCTGACTTTACAGTTGTGAGCTGTGGTTTCCTTTGTTTTGGCAGCTGCTGGATGCCTTGCTGCTGGCTGGGCAAGAGCTCCTGCCCCTGTCCCCTCCATGGATAATGCCATTTACCTTTCTCCAGACCTCCTCCAAACAGGCAGTGGTCATTTTGGATAAAAAGTTAGCAGGATAGTTTCGTCACAAAACTATATGCTGTGATCCTATCATCCTGGTCTTAGACATCTGTGTCTGCTGCTTTTTGCTCCAAGCAGATCACATCCAAGCACAGAGAGAACAGAAATTTGAGAATTCAAACACATGCACCCTCATGCCAGTCATTTCTTATTACAAAACGAAGAGCATAGAAAAACTTACCTAGATAGACTGGTTTTACGTGGTGTTCCCTGCTTTTCTTTTCTACCCTCTTCCTGCAGATGATCATAATTTAAGCATCAAGCATCTCTCAAAAAATTCTGTAGTGTTATATGTGAATTACAACCTGAGGTAGCAAAGCAATATTCACACAACCTCTCACAGAACCACAGCCTCCTGGGCTGACCCAGCGAGCAGTTACTTGGCTGCATCAGTGTATCAGATTACACTAGAGAAGCAGATACCAATACAAAGCATCGTGGCATGGGTTGCCTTTAACTTGGATGAGAAGACATCCGAGTCTGAGGCACCTGAATGAGGCTCAGCAAACACTGCTAGTGCTGGGCCACTTTTTGATCATGCTCTCATCTTTGACTTGTGAAGGGCACTTTTTAAAAGTCATGAAGCCATAGCTGTAAGCCAGTGACCCAGACACCTCTGCTCTCATCACAAATGCTCAAAAGCTGACACATGTCCAAAGCATCACATGGAGCTGCTAAGGAAACTTGGGGGAGCTGGGTTACAGTTGCCTGAGCATGATGTCCTGATCAAAGGTATTTGGGATGCAGCAGTGTTCCTGAACCTCTCCAAAGAGCCACCATAAGGGAGATACTGCTTTAACCAGTGAAGAGGGTTGAAAAATATCATCACCATGTGCCCTTACCTACAGCAATTTTGTCAAAGAATAGACCCAAATCCATAATTTTCTTTTTAAAAAAGCCTCTTAAGGTCATGTCTCTGATATTGTCTCACACAGCTGGATAAACATGTCAGGTGATGGGTGAGCAACTGGCTCACAGGTTGGGCACAAAGGGTTACAGTGAATGGGCTGACATCAGACTGGAGACATCACCAGTGGGGTTCTGCAGGGCTCCATTCTCAGCCCAGTTTGCTTCAACAGCTTCATAAATGACTTGGGATTGGATGGGATACTGAGCAAGTTCTCAGACAATGCAAAACCGGGAGGAGCTGTTGAGTCCCATGAAGGCAGGGAGTCCCTGCAGAGAGACAATCACCAAGCACATGCAGTTCAACAAGGGACAGTGCTGGATTCTGCTCCTGGGATGCAGCAACTCCAGATGTATGGACAGACTGGGGAATGAGATGCTGCAAAGCAGTGCCACAGAAAGGGACCTGGGGGTCCTGGTCAGTGGCAAGTTGAACATGAGCCAGCAGTGCCCTGGCAGCCAGGAGGGCCAACCCTGCCCTGGGGGACATCAGGCCCAGCATTGCCAGCTGGGCAAGGGAGGGGATTGTCCTGCTCTGCTCTGCACTGGGGCAGCCTCACCTCCAGTGCTGGGGGCAGTTTTGGGTGCCACAATATAAGAGAGGTATTAAACTGTTAGAGAGTGTCCAAGGGAGGGCAACAAAGATGGTGAAGGGCCTTGAGGGGAAGCTCTGTGTGGAGCAGCTGAGGTCACTTGGTCTGTTCAGCCGGGAGAAGAGGACATTGAGGAGAGACATCACTGTGGTTACAACTTCCTCATGAAGGGAAGAGGAGGGGCAGGCAATGATTCCTGCTCTGTCGTGACAGGACCTGAGGGAATGGCCCGAAGCTGTGTCAGGGGAGGTTTAGGTTGGATATCACAAAAAGGTTCTTCACCCAGAGGATGGTTGGGCACTGGAACAGCTCCCCAGGGACGTGGTCACAGCACCACTGACAGAGTAGTTCAAGAAGTGTTTGGACAATGATCTCGGGCACTAGGCGTGACTCCTGGGGATGGTCCTGTGCAGGGCTGGGAGCTGGACTGCATGATCCTTGTGGGTCCCTTCCAACTCAGCTTATTCTGTGATTCTGTGATTCTGTGCAGTAATTTACAGGCTGAGCCACTCATCTGGGGGATGAGAGATGGGTACTCAAGAACATCCTCAGCCTCAATGTATATTCAGATCCACATCTACTGCTTCCCAGGCACTGGTAGCCATGTGCTTCCCAAACTGGAATCATCAAGACATGCATTGCTGCCTTTAGTTACAGCAGCTTCATGGGCAATGTTTGCAGACAGAACTTGTCATGGGCTGATTGCTCCAAAAGTAATTTATAGCTGAAGGCTCTCAGCCCCCCATTCCAAGGTGGTTTTCTGTAGTTGGACACGTAATGTTTTAGGCAGTAACTGATGAATGCAAACATAAATCTTTTGGGGGACAGAAAACTGGAAGCCATGCATGGATCTTTCCTAGAATTTGGGCTTCTTTCTCCTGCTTATTTCTACTTTAACAAATTCTGATTTCCTGGGATTGTTTAGATCACTTTGTCCCCATCCTGTCTTCCTCTACTAATTACTTAGGATAGATTCAGAGATGTAGGTTTTGATATCATGAAGCAAATGGGAAATAGTCAGTTGTGTAGTGCTAGGCTACTGTTGCTGTCTAACAATGAAGTCACCACAGCCATGTTTTGCAAGGACACCATTCCTGGATATTTTCTCAGGGTACATTTGATAAACCACACTGGCAGGGCTAGGGGCATAGACTGAAAATAGTGATACACATTTCATGTTCGTTTTGCAATTAAGGTTTGAGAATGTGTTTGCTGGAGAGGGTCTCAGCCTTCCACATTTGCCAGCTTGAGGTAGAAGCAAAGCATCCAGGATCTTTGAAATCAAGCTAAATGGTGCTATGGAGTTTAAAACCTCCATCTGAGAAGCAAGCCAAGATAGGGGGGTTTTTATTATTATTGGTTATTTCCATTTTGTAAGTTCCAACAAGTTGCAGACATTCAAATATGTTTTTCAGGGATATAGCCCCTAGTTTCTATCCCATATATACAAGGCGTAAGAGAAAAGGTACCTAATATTTCCCTAGTATTTAAAAAGCATCTTAAATTTTGAAGGTGACACTTTGTAAGAGGTCAGCAGTAGCACAACACAAATTCCTTTTTAAAAATCTCTTGTCTGAAATTGTCCCAGCCACAACCCTCTGCATGCCTCATCAGGGGCAGATAAAATGTGGATTTTGATACTTCAACAATTGCTTACTGTGCAAGATGCTGTTCCCCAGAAGTACTAAACAGCAGGGAGTGGACTTGGGTCCAGAGATATTATTAGTTGTATTCACCAAGCCAGCTATCAGTCAGAAAATATTCAGCTGCCAGCTGTGTGCCAAACCAGCACTGGGGTAAAGGAAGGTTTGGGACTGTCATGAGGGCGTTGAAGATGATCAGTAGCTGTTTTTAGACTGAACCATGTGATTTGTAATATTCCCTTTGTTAATTTTCATGCTAGTTAAAAAAAAATCCACACTTAGTATTTTCCCCAAGGAGAGAAATTGACATTAAATAATGAAAATCAACACAAAGGTCCATCTGATCTGAAAATATCCCTCAAAGTGATGATAAAAAACTTCAGTATTGAGTTCAGGGAAAGGAAAGTGAAATATCTGCATTTGGCATGGCCTCACATATTCCTCTGCTTTAAAGGGCTCAGTGGACAGAAAAAATTGTCCAAAATAAAGTAGAAATTAAATCTTCTAGATTGTCATATGAAGTATTCTGCCAATGCATGACTGAGTCTTTAAATACTTATTTAAGCCTTTCAGTCCCTAAGGAGCATAATTTATGGCCTTTCTGCTGATCATCAGAAGATAGGCATGGTTACAGGCTACAACTACTTATGTACTGTGGTTCATGCTTTTGGCTCCAGCAGTCTTCTCAGCCCCTGGGGTACTGTTGAAATGGCAGCCATCACAGTTTCCCTGCCCTATTCTCTAATTTAATTTTACTTTGAAGAATTGTTCTGAAGAATCATGACCTTAAATTTTCACTTTTTTCCCCTTATGGTTTATCTCTGTTTTACTGTAAGGACAGAAATTAGACTAATTTTGGTTCCAGAAGATAGATACGGTACACTTCTCCAAAACTTGCAATGAAGTAAAAGTTGACATTCAGCTCCCATCATGACTGGCAGGGTATAAAGCTCAAACAAAACAATATTCTACTGTGGTTTATTGCACTTTTTTAAAAATTAAAAGCTGTATTTTGTGGCTCTCACATTTTAAAAACATGTCTTCAGTTACATCTATACAATTCCTGTGACAAAACTGAATGTAAGCTCTTCTGTTGCCCTTTCAGCAAGACCCTTTGTTTCTGCACTTAGGTATTTGCACAAGGTCATGTCGGGGCTGGCATCCCAAGTGCACTGAGATCATCCTGCCCTTTCCTACTCCTGTCACTATTTGCTCCTTCAGTGTAGGATCACCTACTGCTCCAGGCTCTCTCCTGAGCTGGGCTAAAGGCAGTGGCAGTGTTTCAGAGAGAATGCTCATGAGTTCTCTTTTAATTTGTTTTCCTGATCTGTTTGTTCAATATATAAGACAAGGAGTAAACAATGATGTGACAGTGGAAAAGTATAATATTCTGCAGATTATAGAACTGTCTTGAACATATGATTTTTTTATTACTGGAGACAATTTTACTTTTGGAACTCGGTGTAGATTAACTACACAAATTTCAGGGTTTTATCTAAGAATTCTTAACTGTCCAAAATTCTTTTTGAACTCCCTTTTTTATTATCATTTGGCAGAGATACTTCTTGTATATTCCAACAAGTATTGCAATCACTTTATTGCTAAATAAATACGCTGGAGAAAATGTGCACTTAACATCACAACATGTAACACTTAGCCTTTATTAACATTAAATAGTAAATATCTGTAAATTGTACTTGGAAGACATTTCCAAAGCCAGTTATTAAATTAGAAAGTTATTAAGAAAATATGTTGAATACAACATATGTCTATGCTGAACAATGCTTCTGTTACAAGAAAATAATCCAGAAATTCTGGCATTTCAACAAAAAAAGTTTCCATCGTATCACTTTTCTCATTTTGAGAGCCACTTTTGATTGTCATTGCTCACTGGGGTAATAGTTTTGTGTTTACAGTTACACAACCATCTTTGCTCCCTTTCCTTCTGCAACCAACAGAAACAGTGAGAAAACACACTAGACATTTCAAGGTGTTAGGGTTAGTCTCAAGGATGTAATTTTTAAGAAATATCTTAAATATTTTCTCCATTTGATGCATAGGTGATAAGGAAACAGAGGAAAAGCCAAGTAGAAATAAAAAGTAAAACAGAATAGATTATAAATATATATAATTTTTATACACATTTATTATATATATAATTCAATATATAAATAGATATCTAAATATGTATATATATTCAGGTATAAGAGGGAGTTTATAAGAAGGTGAAGTTCACAGAGAAAAGTAAAAGGGCAGTGCTTACAACTTGTAATGAGGAAAGTTTTCTCTGGAGATACAGCAAAAATTTTCACTCTGAGTGTGGACAAGCACTGGAGGAAGTCACCCAGAGAACCTGTGGAATCTTCCACCTTGAATTTTTTCAAGCCTCAACTAGATAAGGCTCTCAGTAACCTGCCATAACTTTGAAGTTAGCTCTGCTTTGAGCAAGAGATGGTCTTCCATGGTCCCTTCCAAACTCAGTTACTCCACAATTTTTTTGTGGGGGGAGGGGTGAGTTTCTATGTGTATTAGAGATAAAGCAATGATTGCATAAAGCTTAGGGCACATGATGTAAAATCTTTGTAAAAAAACTATGCAAATACCAGCTCACCATTTCATCTTTGCATTCCAGGTCCTTGTGAAGCCATTTCGTTGAGCCTATATGAGAGCAAATTTAAACCCATATATACGTGTTGCAAACCTCCTCTGTAGCTGTAGTGCCATGAACAGCATTGCAAAAGAGAAAGGCTGGACTTTGGTATACATTAGTTTTTCAGTAATTTTCTGGTCTATATGCAAACTGAAATCACCATTCTCAAAAGAAGTGGATTTTCTGCAGCTGCCAGGCTGGAATTTGAACTCTCGCAGTATCCACACAGGAGGACACTGGCTCTTGCACACTCCAAGAGAAACATGGTGTCCAAAGCTGGCAGGCAGGACATGGTAGTCTGGTGCCAGTCCAAACTGGGAAAGGAGGATACATACCATTTAGAATATATTTTTCTTACTTATTTTCTGTGTTTGTTTCCTTTCTTTTCTTTTTTCCCCAGAAAGAACTGAAAATTACATTTGAGAGCTACAGAAGTTATTTTAGAAATGTTATCCCTTTTTCCCTATCTTTTCTTCTCTGAGCCCTTAATAAAAACATACAGCTTTGATGAATTGATGAATTTGTTCTTTAAGCAAAATGTTCATGGACATTGTTGGAAGCTCTGCAAGAGTAATGTCTGCACAAGGAGGTAAAAAATCGAGGAGTTTGATCATGTTTCAGAGAGGGAGAAGAGACAGAAGAACAACAATCTTTGATCTCCCCAGGGTTTGAATGGAAGAGGCGTGGGCGTGCAGAGGTGCGCAGGGCAGCCCTCTCAGCCTGTTTTGGGAGCTCATGGGTTTTATATGATTAACAGATCACGAAGGTTGGCAGGGACCTTGGGGGGTCCTGAGGGCAACCCTGTTGGGGGTTAGATTTGTTTCTTTTTTACTTATAGAATTTTTTTCCATAAATTGCTAGGAGATTAACTGCTGGTACTTATGGGTGTTTGACCCCAACAAAAGAGGTGACCAAAAGTCAGGGGAGGAGTGAGCACTGGGCTACACTTCTTTTGTTTCTGGGAGTTTCCCTTGGAGGGAAAAGTTAACGCGAGTTTTGGGGGCAGGAAAAGGACGGGGCTGGGGACAGCTTGGCTCTCTCTTGCTCTTGGCGTTGGAAGGAGGACAGCGAGGCTGTTACTTGCTGCAAGAGGAGTTCATGGTCACCACCAATTCCGGCCCTGAGAAGCTCCCACCATCTGCTTGTGTGCCCGGGAGCTCTGAGCTGGCCTCCTCCTGCCCTGCTGGAGCCGGGCCGGCCCTGTCCCGCTGCCACCGCTTCTTCAGCGCTGCCGCCTTTGCTACGGTGTGGCTGCACACCCCTGCCCTGCTGGGACACCCTGCCCCTGCCTGCCCGGGACATTTCCACTGCTCCAGCCACCACCACAGAGCTTCTGATCTACCTCACCCAGCAGCCCGGGATTTTCCACTGCTCCAGCTTGGTGCTCTCAGAATCCCACAGGAGCACCGAGATCAGACTGCCCCGGGCTTTGTGAAGCAAAGCCGACAAACCCCTTGCTAAAAGTAAGTACAATCAGCAGGGGCCAGACCAGCCTGCTTAAGGCCTTGTTGTAGGAAGGAGAGTCCACAACTTCTCTGGGCAAACTGCTTCCAGTTCTTATTCATCCTCAGAGGGAAAAATTATTTTCTATTATACCCAGCACAAATCTCCCCTGGTTCAGTACATGACCACTGTCTCCTATTCTTCTGTCTAGTACCATAAGGATCCTGGCACTTCCTGCTCAGTAACCTCCTCAAAGGTGAGGAAAGGAACAGTTTGGTCTCCTCTAAATCCTCTCCTTCAGGGTGAACAAGCCCAGCTTCTTCAGCTTTCCTTCACAGGACTAGTGCTCCAGCCCCCAAATATTGTGGTTCTCCAGTAGTCTTGCTCTGGTTTCGGGACCCCTCAAACTGGGCACAATATTCCATTATTGCTATTATTATTTCAGATGACGTTTTGAAGAATTAATGAATTAAGTGTATTTTAAGAATTTAAAGAAGGTAAAAAATGACTTAGAAATAAAAAGTTTGAACCTCGGTTTTATATGAATATATTTATTTTTGAAGGTTAGATGTAAAGCTTGTCAGAGTCATTAATTTCTTTCACTGAAAATAAAGATATATCTTTTCTACTGCAATGTAAGGCTGCTAAGACTTACATGTTATTGCTGAGATTCTGGTCTTAGGAAAGATCATAACTTTCATGTAGCAAGGAGTTGCCCAGTTATAAGAATATGGAGAAGTTTATTTTAAAGTAAGCCTTTGTGTTGTTTATGTTAAGATAATGAAGTTAGGATACTTACAGATCAAATCCTATCGAGCCCAATAAAGGATGGAAAGATTCAATTACAATTACTTTATATTGCAAAAGCAGCAGTGCTTTGGCTTTAGTACAGCTGAAATTTAGAAGGTAAGATCTTTTACAGTCAGTGAAACCGCTGTGGGACACAACAAATAAATATTAATTTTCTATGAACTGAAATTTAGTTCTAGAAAATAATATGATTTCTGAACAGTGTGTAATGAATCATCTCAGCACTATTCAAAAGCATTAATTTGCCTACTGAGAGTTTTGAATAATCTATGTAAAATACACCCGTTCTTGGCTATCCCCATTGCTAAAGTTGTTGCCCAGACTCTCACCATCTGGTATTTCAATCATTGCCACGTCATCTACTTGGGCCTTGACTAAAGCATTCTTTCTATGACTTTGTTAATTAACATGCTCAGATAATTTTCCCAGCTCCTCACTGCGACAAAGCCCACCTTAGAATGAGTGCACTGCTCATTAGAGCTGCAGTACACACAAGGTGCCATACCTACAGTCAGTTCCTCTGTTAATTGAAGTGAAGCTGCAGAGACAAAGATCTGATAGTCCTACAGAACTCATCCCAGTACTTTTCCTTCTTCTGCTTTTTAATCTCTTAGAGCCCCAAACTTTTTTCCCTCTGACTGTAAAAATGTTCCAGGCTCTGCAGACTCTGGTTTGGCTTCCAGGCCATTGACACCACACTTTGAGAGATGTCAGTCATCTTTGGTGCCAGCAGGACACCTGTCAGAAAGCCCTTTCATACTTTTATTTCAGACACTTCCAGAAGTGGAGCTGTGTAAGTGGAGGTCCTGGTATCACTGTTTGCAAAAAGGACCCCAAGACTCTAGAGAACTGTTGTAGAGTCAAAGCTGCATAATTATGGGTTTGTAGACGTGAAACAGTAAAGATTAGTTCCTGGAGTCCTCACAAAAGTGTAGTTAACACCTTTGTTTGATTTCCCCTTCTTGTAGTTTGAGCTCTCTCTCCCTGGCATTAAAGCTTGGGAGGATCCCTACGGTGCTGGTACATTTCTTATTTCTGCATCAGAAAATTGCAAGCACATACTCTAAAGACAGTGATAGTGCAAAAAGTCTCATTGTTAGCTGTCTAGGGTACACAACATGTCATATGAAATTAGAGTGGATACAGGGACTATACATCTTGGAGAGCTCCAGTTGACAGTAAACACACTTGACTGAAATAAATTAGGGCCCCAGTTGCAACAAGTTTTACAGAAAAGTTTCACTGTGTAATTAGATTGGGGAAAATAAAGACCACAAACCACACATATACATACTTTTTTTGGCACTCTTTCCCTTAGCATCCACCCCAAACCCACCTGGATACCACTGACACTGAGCTAGACTGCCCTTGACTGACTGACTTAGATCTGTGTTAATTAGTTGACAGGTCACATCTTTGCAATTCTTAGATTATTACAGCATTGAAAGGTACTGGTGCTCCGCACAGCACAATGGAATCTCACACATTGTAACCCCATAATGTCAGTTATAATAAATAAATTATTTGCGTCAGAAAATATATCATAGAATCATAAAATGGCTTGGATTGGAAGGAACCTTAAAGAACATTTAATTCCAACCTTTCTGCCATGAGCAGGGACATCTTCCACTAGACCAGGTTCCTCAGAGCTCCATTCAACCTAGCCTTGAGCATTTGCAGAGATGGGGCAACCACAACTTCCCTGGGCAACTGGTTCCAGTGTCTCATCACCCTCAGAGTAAAAATTTATTCTTAATAGCTACTATAGAACTCTCTTTCAGTTTGAAGACATCTCCTCTTGTGTCATTACAGTCCCTTGTAAAAATTCTCTATTCTCTTTTCTTGTAGGCTCCCTTCAGGTACTGGCTGTAATTAGGTCACCCCAAAGCCATCTCTCTTCCAGACTGAATAATTCCAATTCTCTCAGGCTTTCCTGAAAAAGTGCTCCATCCCTCTAATTGTCTTGGTGTCCTCCTCACTCCAACAGGTCAATGTCTTTCCTGTGCTGGGGACCCCACAGCATTCCAGGTGGGTTCTCACAAGAGCAGAGGGACAGAATTGCCTCTGTTGACTCGCTGGCCATGCTGCTTTTGATGCAGCCCAGGACATGTTTGGCTTTCTGGGCTGCAAGTGCACATTGCTGTCTCATGTCCAGCCTCTCATCTGCCAGCACCCCCAAGTCCTTCTTGGCAGGGCTGCTCGTGTATTGGTGCTGAGGGCTGCCCCAATCCAGGTGCAGCACCTTGCAATTGGTCTTGTTAAATCTCGTGAGATTCCCACGTGCCCACTTCTTGAGCTTGTCCGGGGCTTCTGGATGGATCTCATCCTTTAGGTGTGTCAGCTGCATCACTCAGCTGGGTGTCTTCTGGAGACTTGCTGAGGATGCATTCAATCCCTACCATAATGTGACTTTAAAAAATCTTTGTATTTTATACTAGTGATTAAAATAGTGTAAGTAACTAGTAGATTAAACTAGTAATAACTAGTTTAATAACTAGTTAATAAACTAGTGATAACTAGTAGATTAAATTAGTGCTACTAATATACACTAGAAAAATATAAAGAAGGGCAGCACAGGGATTACAGAAATAATCTGAGCGTTTGGGAAACTCAGGACGCCCAGTCTTTGCCACTTTTGATTCAGGCAAGTTATTTACTGTCTTTGTAAGTCAGTCTTCAGTATGGAAACTGATGATACTGATCCTTCTCTGCTCCAGAGGAATATTATAAAATAAATGCAGTCAAAAATTCTGAGGTCTCAGGACGGTATGGCAAACACCATACAGTCAGACTTCACTTATCTGTGGTTAGATTGTTCAGGCCATGGGTGAAAAGCCAGCTTGGGTCTAACACGATATATTAGCTCAGGCACAGTGCCACATGAATTCAGTTATGCTCTTTCTAAGGCCAGCTCTGCTGTGGAAAGAGTACATCTGCTTTTGTGAGAGCTTAGCTGGCTCCATCCCGAGGCAGCTCAGGTATTTCAGCACCAGAATTATTGGCGCGGGGTTTGGGGGGAGGGAGCAAGAAGGAGGAGCGGAAACACCCAGCACAGACCCAGCCTCGATCCTGGATCCAGCTGGGTTTATTAGACCTGGCTTTGCACCAGCTGTACCAGACCCATGCTGCCTCCCAGCTTTTGCACCTGCTCCATAGAGCTCCAGGTCCTACCGGGCTCATTAAGTCAGGCACAACGGGACGGGCACCACAAGCAAAGAGTCACGGTCTGTCCATCCCTGTGGTGCTGGGGAACAGGCTGTGCATGAGGAGCAGAGAAATAAATGGCACTGTGGAGTCAGTGCAGTGGATGTTATGAGGAATTAACAGACCTTCCCGTATCAAAACTAAATTCATTTGGAAACTCTTGGCTTCCCCTTGTTTCAGCCTTCCTTATCTGTACTATTGGGATTCCCATTTTACTAGCTTTACAAAACCTTTGCCAAGTAGAGATGTGGCTAGAAACCAGTACGAATCACTTACTGAAGTTACACTTTAGGACTTCTAGAGCCATCTTGCCAAGACAATGAAAGTGGTGTTTCAAGGAACAGACTTTGAAAAGTGTGAGATCAGACTTTAGGAAGCCAGAAAGGGGAGGGGGAGGGAAGTGGTGGGCAGAATAAATCAATGAAGGTCTTAAATCCAGGGTTGCAAGACATAATTATCAAGAAGAAACAAAAAGGGAAAGGAAAAGGAAAAAAAGAAGAGAGAAAGAACAGGGTGAGAAGTGAGGAGGACTAGGTTTCCCCAGGCTGTAAGCAGGGATAGAAAGAGAAAGGATGAGGAGGCTTTGCGGGGAGAGGGAGAAGCCCGCCGAGGAAGAGCCTCCAGGCAAAAGCATCAGCGGCTCTCGGGCCGGGCTGGCGTTAGGGCCCGGCGGAGGCGGGGACGGGGCGGCCGCGGGGCCGCGCCGCGGGAGGTAGGGGGGGACGGCTTCGCCCCGCCGTGCCGCGACCTGAGCGCGTGTGGGCGGGGAGCGCCCCGCGCCGCGATAAATAGCGCTGTCCCCCGGCTGACAGCCCGTCCCGCGGCGCGCAGGGGCCGGCGGCAGCGCTCGCCCGCTGCTGTGGGACAGGCTTGGGGCTCTCGGTGACTCCGCTCTGCGGCCCCGCTCCTGCCCCGACCCGCGTTGTGATTTTTCTCTGTTTGTTTTTGGGGAGAGCCAGAGCAGGGGAGGACCAGGAGAGCCCGGGTCCAAGCTTTTCACCTCTCTCTCCCTGTAGCGCAGGGGAGATGCTGGAAGCGGCGGTGAGTTCGCAGCGCCCGAGAAGGGCGGCAAGAGGCGTGTAAACTCCTGCGGTCCCCAGCGGCAGCCGCTGCCCCGCGACCCTCCGCCGGCCCCTCCTCGCCCCGCACGCCGCTGAACTCGCCGCCCCTCGCTGCCGCCGGAGGAGGCTGCCCACCCCAGCGGCCCAGGATGCAGTTTCGCCTCTTCTCTTTTGCCCTGATCATCTTGAACTGCATGGATTACGGCCACTGCCAGCCGGGCCGCTGGAGACGCAGCAAGAGAGGTGAGTGGTGCCGGCTGCTCACCCGGGACGCCGGCGGGGGCAGCTGCGGGAGCGCCCGCGGGGAAGGGCCGCTCTCCGGCAGGTGAGCCGCGCTCCGGCTCCGCGGGCACCGGGCCGGCACGTGGGGCGGCAGCGGGGGCGAGCCCGGGGGCGCGGGGCCGTGCGGCGTGGCGACCGCTCCGCGGGGCTGCTCGCCGCCGTCCTGCTGCGGAGGTCGAGTCGGGAGCAGGAGGAGCGGCGTGGACGTGAGCTCCGATGGGAGGGGACCGGCCGGAGCCCGGGGCTGCCGAGGACGAGAATGCCGCGCGGTAGGCGCACGGCCCCCGGCCCCCACGGCGTGTCCTCCCCGCGGGGCCGGGGGAGCCGGGCTCTCGCTGGGAGCTGCCCGCCGCGGGAGGGGCCGCAGCGCGCAGGGGACGTCGCTGATGTCGCCGTCGCTCCTCGTCCAGCAGCTCGCGGCTGCCGGGGGATCCCTGTTAGCCCGCGCAGTTAAGAGTCGCGTGTCCATGGGACGGACTTTGAGGCTGCTTTCCGTGGATGTTTCCGAGGCAGAAAGGCGGCTTCTCCCCTTCCATCCTCCAGCCGTGCCGCTTCCGCGGGGTTTCGCCGCCGGGAGAACCGTGGCGGCGGAGCGCACCGCGCCTTGCCCAGCGCCCAGGGGATTTCTGTGCCGCCAACTTTGCTGAAAACGTGCAGATCCCTTTGAGGAAAAGACGTAAACGGTGCGCTGGGGCTTCATCGGTTTCCCTAAACGCTGGTGTCGGGATGCTGGAGCTTGCGAGCTGGAGCGGTGCAATGTGCCAGTACAGCTCCCGTGTGGACGGAGAGGTTACTGCAGCGCCTTCCGCCTGCCAGCCTGGCCGAGGCTTCGGCTGGTTGTTTTTTTTTTGTTGTTGGTTTTTTTTTGTTGTTTTTTTTGTTTGTTTTTGAGTGGTAGGGAGGTTAATCTTATTATAAAATGTTTTTATTATACGCATATTCGGAATTATTTTTCTGTCCCTTTTCCTGTTATTTTCTCGGCCATGCATCCCCTTCACATTTCTAAGTTAGCTGAAAATCAGGTGGCTCAAGCTGCTGAGAAATCAGTATTTCTGAAAGAATTGCGCTTTTAATGGTATTGTTTGGGAGGGGAGGGATGTAACCTCTCCAGTGTTTAGGTGCTACAAATAGTAATAAAATTATGAGAAGAAAATCGTTTGCGCAATCATGCAACCTTCAGAGTAGGTACAAATAAAATTGTAAGGCAGTTTGGTTTTGATGGTTTTTGAACAGATGGTTTCCAGAGTTTAATTTATGTGTGTGTGGCTAAAACGATAGCAGTCCTTTAAAGTGACCAGACTATCTGTGCTAACAAAGGGTATACTGTGTCTTTAATTAAATGTGGAACTACTTAGAGTGCTGGCTAGACAGCGGAGGGTGATAGTGGTATTTCTGCTTTACAACAGAGCTTAAGGGCTGCATTGTGGAGTACTGAAATGAATAGGCATCTAACTCAAGTTGTGTGAATTGTCCTCCTACAAAAACTTAAGCTGGTTTTAATTGATCTTATGTTCACTGATTGATCCTAGACCAATTGTTGTGCTTGTTGAACAGTTGGCGTTTCCAAAGGAGATTGATTTAAATTAGTTTTTAGTTTAATTATTGGATAAATACGATCAGTATTGACAGTTGACTTACTGGCACTGTTTTGTGCTATCACCTAAGGGTTTTGTTTTGGGCTTTGAAGAATGCAGTCTTTTTCAGTTAATAAGTCTAAAGAAGTAAGCATAGCCAGTTCTGAGCACGGAAAGCACACTCTAAGAATGTATTCAAATTATAATAGACATTTGCCATGACACATCCAGTCTGAAGTAATGCTTTCGTACAGGACCCAAAATTCCAATAATTTCACAATTTTTCCATATCCCATCTGCAAATCATCAGGCAGTCACTGTGGGGTACTGGCAGTTAAAGTTTCTCTGGCATTCTGTTTTGTCTGTTACATGATCTCAGATGCTCCATAATATCGTTTTCTTAATGAAATACAATTTTTGGCATAGATTAAGTCTCCTGTGTGGTAGGAATCAATTGCATTCAGTCTGGAACTATGGGCAAATATCATGTGTAGCTGTTTTTTTTTAAAGCAGCTGAATGTACAATAAACTGTAAGTGTATATGCCTCTATTGGCATTTGTGTGGATTTGTTGCTGATGTAGAATACCCTAGTAAAGGAGACTTAAGTAAATTTGGGGAGATGTTCTCAGAATTCCTCATTCACCATCTGCTTGCAACCCTTTCCCAAATCAAGGCCTGCAATATTGCAGTAGAAGCAGAATAATAAAATAGGGTTTAGAAAGTGGTTCCTACACTACTTTGCATTGATTTGTGTTTTGTTAGTCAATGCCACTTCACTAAATTTTTTTTGATAAATACATAATAATCAATGGGCTCTACTTATTCCACTGCTACTCTTAGTTATTTTTCATCTTATTAGAATATTGCTTTGCATAGTTGCTCAGAATAGAACTTTACTTCCTTAAAATATCCCACCAAATTTTCCCTCCGGAAGTCACTGCCCTGATCAGGTAATTACGGCCTTTTTGCCTTTCCTGCAAAAAATATTTGAAAACCTGTTTAAGGATTACCTAGCTTAAAGCTCAATGGTGTAATATCACAGCTGGTTTAGCCTAATATTTCCTGTTCTTGTTGAATTGTATAACTTGATTTTTTGTTGCTCTTTAAGCCTTCTTCAATGAAAATTTATATCTCTTTTTCAGATTTCTCTTTCGCAGTCAGTATAAGATAGGCAGCTTCATGTCTAAGCATTTCACTGAATATCACAGGGTGCATGAAAGACCAGTGGTTTTTCCCTTTGAGACATAATGACAACAACTTTTCCAAAGAGTACCATAAGTCAAAATGGGGGTGCACAGAAATGAAGATTCTCAGGCTGGCTTACTGGGAGGTGTGATTGTATTCAGCGAAAGTTTTGACAGAAGAGATCATTATAAACAGCCATCAAAAAAACAGATGCTAACAAAATTCCCCAAGGGAAAAAAAAGTCAATGTGATAGCAATGCCTACATTGATGGGAAGACTCGGGAGTCTGCAGAGAGGCTCTCTGCAGTTGGTAAGACCAACACTGGAGTAATAAAAATGTGAATGGGACACATTCACATAGTTAAACCAGAGGTTGTTTATATCCAAGATCTCAAAACCTGTGGCTGTAAAATGTGTCTTTCCATTTAGTTCCTATTCATGGAGTGTCATGAGGGCTAAGATGAATACTTATCTCCTAGATCTTACACTCTGTGTTAGAGGTACATAAGGGTGGAATACCTGTGACAATGAGTGAATAATGAGTGACAGTGGTGATGGCAAAATATCCACAGGTGGAAACAGGAGGAATACCTGGGGCAGGAATTTTCCCGAGTGTTTCTCAGACCTCAGTATAGCTTTGTGCAGAGTGTTTATTGAAGACTATGCATATATGGAGGGGCACAGTCACTGGGTTCAAAATTGCATCAATTAAATCTTTATCATTGTAATGTAAGATGGGGATCTTGACCACAAACCTGTTATTATTATAGGAAGCTGTTAAATGTATTTTCAACTAGAAGAAAAACCTGCTTGGATATTGGGGATTGTGATTTCGCTCTCCTAAGAAGATACCTACCTGTGATAATCTTGGAACCTGTCTCAGCTGGAGTGTATGGTTGGGCTTTGGGAAGGATAGATGATTTGAGCTTTAGGGAAAAAGAAACTACGTTGGAAATACTTGACTGAAATAAATATCACATCTACTTTTACAAAGACTGTACTAATTCCTAAAGAGTAATGTATCTCAAAGTCACACTACATGACTCTTAATTGTCTAGCATTATCCAAATAGTCTAGCTATTATTAGCTGTTCTGTCCTCCTCTCTTTGAGGTTGAAACATGTTTTATGTTTGAAGGACAGTTAACTTTTTATCTGTGGGTTAAGCTTAAAATCCTATGTGGAAGCTGTACTTTGAGATACTTTTTTCCTGAGGTGTGACATTAAGCAGTTGTAACAGAACCTGTAAAAGAACTGAGATGGGCTAAGACAAGTGGTAATTTTCTAGGCACTCATGATCAGGAGAAATGCTTTGGAGCATAGCTTGTTTCTCAGACCTGTACTTGGGATAGTTAGTAATCATTCTTTATACATACATCATCACTACAGCAGTTAGAATATTCTAAAGCTGTAACCATTGAAAAGTGAAAACTTTTAAACCTTTGGCTGTTCACACTTATTGGGTACATCTGAGGAAGTTTCTTAAACTGCCAGAAATCAAAATTTCTGTGTGGATGACTGAATACTGAACTAGCTAATGATGCAGTGTTACTGAGGATAAGCAATGCTCAAATGGATTGTGAAGATTTGCAGGAGAATGCTCAAAACATCAAGAGCAGGATTCACTGTCAAAACACACATCTAAGTTTAGGTGTTTGATTCAACTTCCCAAAGGTGGTTTAGCAACCAGAGGCCGGGAAGGATATCTTGGGGCAAGTCCTATGCATTTGACACCTCTGGGTGTCCCAAGACCTGTTATTGGGGAAGCTAGAAATGGGGAGCATGTTCTGGCACAGTGTTGGTGTGTGTGTGTGTGCTTTTCTTTCCCTTAGGTTCCATTATAGGTCACTTGGGGTTAGGATGCTGGGCTAGATGGGTGTGCCTGATCAGACCTTGAAGTCCGTGTGCATGCTTTTGTGTTAAAACCTGCTGTAAGATTTACACTGTGATGAAGAGCTTAGATTTGTATACTTGATATAAACTTGCCTTAACGGTATATTTTCCCCTTTTGGGGGATGGAGAGGATACACATTTTCTAAGGCTTGGCTGAAGACTCACTAAAGCAGCTCAAAATGCACAACAGATACTGAAAGTGAGTTTGTACACTAATTTAGGGACATTATGGTGATAACAGCAAGAAGGCAGTTTCTCAATTCAATGTGTCATTTACAATAGACAGGCCAGCATAATTACTATGTTAAAGCATGTTAACATGGTGTTATTTATGTAAGCTGCCTTTAAAAATGGAAAACATGAAATTATTTAAAAAGTAGAAAGTGGAAGAGGTGCTCGCTATCAGAATTCAAAGAATAAAGAAATAAAAAGTGGGCTGTTCCTGTGTTGGATTTTTTTCTTTCTCTTGCTCTTTTTGCCAAGACTCTGACTATCCCTTGGAGGTCTGCATTTCATTTCCAATCATCTAGCTATTTTTTAATACCAAAATCTTCAGCTAACTGGAGGGACTGTCTTGTCAAACCTGCAGATCATCACAGGCTGAGAGTGTTGTCCAGCTTACTGTACCTCCAACTTGAAAGCTTATAGCTCACCATAACATCCTTTCCAAAAATGCATCCTTGATTTTTGAATTCTGGGGTGGGATTCCTGTGACTACTGGTAACTATCTGGAACATGAAGGTCTACTTTTTCTTTTATAATTGATGTAGTGCTAATTGGTGCAGTCCATCAAACTGTTGGTACAATTTAACTCATCCTATGGTAGGTGCCTGCCTTTGATCAGATAAAGCATACCCCTAACTAAATAAATATAAGATTACCTGATTACCTCTATCTGTAATTGGAGTGTAGTTCAGCTGTACCTGTGTTCAGTGTTAGTCCCTGAACTAAAGTGAAATTGGCTCCCAATGAGAAAGGATCCACCACTTATAATAAAATGAAATGTTGATGCCACTCTAACAGATACAGTCCCTGAATGTTCTAATCTCCTGTATTAGAGGTTGATTTAGCTTCAGATATTTTTTTAATAAATTCAGTTCTTCCAGCAGGTCCTTTCTTTTCACCTCAAAGTTTTGTTTAGGCACAGTTGGAGAACCTTCTGTGTTTGTCTAGGCTCCAAGTATTTGCTAATTCTTTCCTTAGTGAAAAGCATGACTTCATATGTGTTGGCTGTTGATAATGCACAAATGCAACAGCTTGATCCTTTCATCATGGACTGCTTTAGACACTGAAATTAGGTGCTGCCATGGTTTGTATACTCCTTGTATCTGTCGTATGTGTTCAGCAGATGTAAGGCTTTGGTGTCAGTGTGATGCTGCAAAGTAATTTTGTGCAAGAGGTGTAAATCTATCACTTTTTGGGACAGTAGTGATGGGTTTAAACCTGTTCCCATGTAATTTTTAGTGTAGAGGATGGAATAGACTTTGTATCACTTTTTGATACTTGGATTCTAACCAATACATCTTAGGCAGTGAGGTGTCCAAGTGTCGATTGGATCTTGCTTGTGAGTGCAGTAAGGCAGATGCAGAGCTCTCTTTCCTGCATGCTCCATGGCTTTGTCCAGGCAGCTCCATCCATAAAGACCACGTACCCATCAGACTTTAGTGTTACACTTGTTGAGCTTTGCATATCTGTGGGCAGTGGGGTGACTTGTAAGTCTGGCTTGAATTCTAGCTGTGTAACTTTATTCTCTCTCTATTTTTTCTCTCCATTTTCGCTAATACTTTTCAAAACTCTGAGGAGAAATGAAGTTGAAAGGGGTCGCGAGGTGGTCTCTGCAGCATATGCCCCAAAAAGGCAGATGGTAATGCAACACAGTGTCAGGCACAGGAGAGGCAAGAGTGAAAGCAGAAGTTTGCCAACACTCTAATGTCACCTGTCTGATGAAGTTTCTGCAGTAGAGGGGGTGGGTGGAATGGAGGAATTACAAGAAATTAGTATTTATACATAATACTATTTCAAAAGACAATTGGTGTGAAACCCATGTTCTGAACATGGAATGGAGATGAGAAGTGTAACTCCTGTGAAATGATGTGATATAATGATATTTTCCTCTGTAGATCTTCCTCTGAGCCTAAAAGGATTTGAGACTTTAGTTGTGTGTCCTTACTTTGGGATTTCTATGTCTTAGCACCTTAATTTCAAACAGCTACACATATCTCTGACCTCTGTCTGTCAAACTGTGGTCCATGGCGCAGCTGCTAGTATCTTCTGGATGTGTAGAGATCACACTCTCATCCTTGTGTTTCTATCTAAATACCCTTGAATGAAACACTCCCGTGAACTTACATAGCTCTGCTTTAATCTTATCCTATTTTGATGGAAATGCTTGTTACTTAAATTCAAATTTAAGCTTAAAATTTCTTTTTAGGGGACAGCGTACGAAAGATTGGCAGTTAAATTTTCTGAAATTTCCCCTTGTTTGTGGACTTGTGCAAACTGTGAAATGCAAAAGGATATAAAAAAGGGAATAGAACTATAGTGTGGGGAAGAGATTAATTTTTATGGGAAAGCAGAGAAGCAATTAGTATTTGAGGTACCTTGATTATGTGATCAATGGGTGGTTTTTTAGATCCCATCTTTTGAGATCTGGTGAGAAGTACAAAACCCCTTCGTGTTGTTTCAGTAATTAATCTGTTATGTATTTCTTTTTGAAATACAAATTTCAGTAGAGCCAAGTACTTGATGCATCTCTAAGATTTTGTCCGTTTATGAGGAAATGTTATCTCCTTCCTTTTTTGTGGATTTTATGGGTTGGTCATAAGACTGTAAGTAGGGAAATGTAAGCAATTACAGTTTACACACAGAATATTTAGAAGAGGTGTGCAGTTCTATAATTTTGTTTCAAACACCTCTCCCCCTCGCCCACACTTTCAGTGGAATTGTGTGTTATTTGATGAAGATAATGGCAAATCTCATGTATAGTTAACAGAGGTCCAAAATATCATGAAAGTCCTTCTACTGTGATTTTCTGTTTGTAAATTTATTTTTTTTTTTGTCTCTAGGATTTAAATATAATCAAAAGCATATGGTTTAAGGACTGACATTCTCAAATATCTATGTTTTTTTTGTGAGAATTGTCAAGATTTTCTCCATCTTGATAAAAATCAGACCCAAACATAGATGTGGTGAGATGGAGGAAGGGACATGGGAGATAAGTAATGTTTGTGATGTTGGCTTTTAGGTTGGTGGTTTTTTTAATCACTGGACAGTTGCATTAGCACTAACCCCAAAGTAGACCATATGCAGCAATGAAGACAGTGTTTGTGCCTTTTTATTTTGGAAGATACTTGTACTGCTTTTACACTGCAAAGGGACAAGTGTATTTGTGTTAGAGTCTTACAGTGCTGCCATAAAACACAAACTTCCTGATCCAAGCACATTATTTTCCTTTTTGAGTTGAAATACTGGCTGAAATATGTTGCACACACACATACAGCCTGCAGTCATGTATGGTCTTCTCAGCCGTATGGTCGCCACCTTTGGAATACCAAAAAACCCCAAACTAGCCACATCAGACAAATGGCTGTTGTGCATGCACAGATTAATCTGCACGTGTATAGCAGTGCTGACAACACCCATCACGTCCATACTAAAACTTTATGGGCAAGATGGAAACAACTGGAACAGCAATTGTGCTTTGTAAAGATAAGTGTTACTGATTCGCTCTTCTTTCTGGAATTACTCAAAAATTTTGGTAGATACCATATGTTTTTATTAAAAGCCTTCCAACTTACACAATGCTTCCACTGCCAAGCATGTGGATGTGACACTTTCAAATGGCCACTAAAGTTCCATCTTTTGCTTTGTGTACTGAGATGGTGGTTCAGGGTCCCAGCTGAGGTGAGGCCCTGCTGAGATGACAGCCTCTGAACTAAGGTCACCAGAGCAGAAATTGGAAATCTGTCCTGGACTCCCTTCCTATAGCAGACATGTTCTTTGGCCCTTCATGTGAGCTGGTCCAGACCTGGTTTAAATCTCAGTTTACACAGTGCACACAAATAGTGTGATGGGCACAGGCTGAGTTTTGACTCAGCAAGAGGAACTGTAACTTGGCACAATCACTGCGATGCACACGAGGTGCGTTGGGTTGTGTTCACAGCACGACACAGCAGCTGCTGGTTTTAGTTTGCTTAAAGCTTTTGGCAATTATTGTGAAATACTTACAGCTAGCCTCTGATCTAATATGCTTCAGTCTTGCAAGGAACCTAAACCCAAAGAGCATTTCACAGAGGGTTTGCATATTTATCTGTCTGCAACAGGTTAGATGTTTTACTTTCACCAAGAGCATTCTCAGGAGGTGGTTTTACCTCAAATTTGGTTTCCTATCTTCTCCAAAATGGTCAGCATTCTCTCCTCTACTTTGTTGAGTGCATGGAAAGCTGAGACTCTGGGGGACATCTGAGGCAAGGCACCTTTTGGAGTAGGGTAGTTATGTGCCTTTGCTGTTGTGATCTACTCCTATGGCAGCAGGACAGTTCTTCAACTTAAATTCCTTGCCTGGGCCATGCAAAATATACCAGGCCTGTATGCACCTGTCTTGGTCTTAAAGTTGTTCAGCAACTTGTTGGCCAGCAGGAGCAGGGAGGTNTTTTAAGTTGTTCAGCAAATATTGATTGTACATGAGTACAATCATTATTATACATTATATGTTTGGTTTCACCTGACATGGTTCAGTGTTGGGAATTCTGCCTCCTTGGTAAGGGGGTACCTTCAGGATGTCAGAGGGATTGCTTTCATTGTCAGTCTTTCTACCTGTAAAGCTTGTGGTTCATATACGTATACATCAATGGAAATGGTAACAGAAAATAAATTCCTCTTTTCTGTAAATGCTAAGCAGCTTTCCAGTGTGATGTAGGGCAGTAGGGATGTAAACAATGTCAGCATCTAATTGAAGTGGTGCTTTGGATTCCAACTCTATTTCTTACAGCACTATTGCAGTATGCAGCAGTGCAGCATCTTTGCTGATGCTGAGATGACACTGGGCCATGGTTTCTCTTTTTAGCTATGATGGAACTGCAGAATTACAAGTAATTGTCATAGTTCTTTTATTAGTCACAGAGTTTGCTGAATTTTGTCTGTGGCCTTTAAAGTTGTTTTGGAATTCAGTTTTAGGACATGCTTATGGCTGTAATTAGGAATTAAAATGAGAGGAATCGCCAATATTTTTTGGAGTGTTTAAAGACCCTTTTTTTTCTGTAGTGCTTACTTGGACTCCACTTTACTCTGTTTTTTTTTGTGGTTGTTTTTTTTTTTTTAATACAGATTCTCACAGAAGTAGAAAACTATGACCTTCTTTAATGCAAAATGTGTGGTGTGAAACTGAGAAGCAAATCTGCAAAATTTTATATTTAGGTGAACAGAACTTGTAGACCACCTAGTCTAGTGCTGTACAGATGTGGAATAGTAAAATTATATATACTTCTTTTGAAAGATTCAGGTAAACAAAACTGACACATGGAGAGGAAGAAGCAGCATAGAATAACCTTTTTATTACAGAACAAAGTTGGAGACCTGATCTGTAGTTTTGATTCTCAGATTCATCCATAGTCACTGGATTATGTAGCCCCTCTGTGCTGAGGGCATGTACTTGCGCAAAAAAAAGAGTATTTTCTCCATTTCAGATGAAATGGCTGAACACTAATCTGAGCATATCTCTTTGAGCAAGGAAGACCATTTTTCTGTTACCATTCTGCACTTGTGCTGTACGTGCTCTCTCCATCTCTTTTGCATGGTCTCTGCAACCCAAGACAGAGACTTGTGTATTGTGTCAAAGGGAATCTAGTTTTGCTCAGCTTTGAGTGCAAGAAGAGGATGATATTGTATGTTCTTCTGCTAAAAATGTCTTGTTATTTGCATCTTATGCCAGCAGTATTCTGGACAATACCCCCAATCCAGGGGACATCAACAGGCTGGAGAAATCACAAGAAACATCACAAAGTTCAACAGGAAGTGCGAAGCCCTGCACCTGGGAAAGAACAATCCTACACATCAGTATAAATTGGGGGACAATCAGCAGAAAAGCCGTGTGGCAGGAAAGGCCCTGGGGGGACGTGGTGGAGGCTGTGCTGAACGTGACCCAGCAATGTTCCCGTGCTGCAAGGAAGGCTCCTGGTTCTGGATTGCCAGCAGGTGATCATTCCCCTTTAGTCGGCAATGGTGAAACACAGCTGAATGCTATGTCCTTCTCTGGGCTCTTCAGTACTAGAGACAGTTCAAAAAAGGACCACAAAGATAATTAAGGGACTGGAGCATCTCTCCTGCGAGGAAGGGTTGAGAGAGGTGGGACTGTTCAGCCCAGAGAAGGCACAAAGGGGTTCTCATCAATGTAGCTTAGTGAAAGGGAGGGTGCAGTTTGGTCAGGACCAGGCTCTTGCCTGGTGCTCAGTGACAGAACAAGAAGCAATGAGCACAAACTGAAACACAGGGGGTACCCTCTGAATATCAGGAAGGACTTTTTTATCGTGCAGGTGACTGAGGATTGCCATGTGTTGTCCAGAGAGGTGGAGTCTCTGTCCTTGGAGATACTCAAAAGTCATCCCACCTGTGGTCCTGGGCAGCTGCATTTGTCTGGCCCTACTTGAACAGGATAATTGGACCAAATGGTTCCTTTCACCTCTGGAAGTTGCTTCCAATTTCAGTCATTCTGTGAAAAGATGGTTTGGAAAGGTATTGGATACCTGGCTTGAGCCTGCTTTTTTCTTTTTAGTAATAGCTGTGGAGGGGAAACAGTCCGTTCCCTTTAGGAATCCTTAAGGATAAGTGACAGAATCATGTGCAGTTGCAATCCCCTTAACGTTGTTGGAGTACTAAAATAAACCCAGAGAAGCTTCTTGGTATTTAGCAGTAGCGCAGTTGTCATAAAAATAAGATTCTATGTCATGCTAATTTTGTATCCCATGAGTTCCTTGCTCCCCCATTTTTCTTCTCTCAAATATTTACAGATACCAAAGAGTGCACTGTGAATGTAATAATTAAGATACTAGACCTAACTCTGGTCTCCCTCATTTTGTTGTAAATCTGGGGGTGATGTCAATCTGTCTCAGGCATTGTGGATATTCCTGAGATGGTGCTTGCTCTGGGATATTGTTGTCAATTTGCTGATGCTATATTTGAGAACTCTTTAATTACTTTAACTCTTTTATCAGACTCCTGGAAACAGTCTTGCTGCTTTCAACTTTTATTTCAGTTATTGTAATTAGCAGTGGCATCAATATGTAGGGGTTTATTTCAGCTTTGGAAAAGGGCTTTTCTCTAATAGCTTTCCAAGCCGGCGCTAAGTGAAACTACTGCATATTGAGCCTGATGTAACATGAGGCTCCTTGGGTAAAATAACATTAGTCTGTGCTACTTAAACACACTCTGGAAGGCTTAAGGAGGAGAGGAAGGAAAATATTTGAAGAGATCAACTGGATGTGGTCGAATACATGTCATGTCACCTGAGAAGGATTAGAATTTGCCAAAGCTTGACCTGAATGAAGACCTTCATTTAGGGCTTGTGGTCCTACCATTTCAACTGCAGTAGTTTTTCTTTGCACAGTTCTCTACCAGCAGTCATAGAGTGAAAGAGTCCAGTGGTTTACTTGGCTTCTGTGTCTCAGCTGTAGTAAGTTAAAAAAAAAAAAATAAAAAGGTCTTAGTTTAACGTTCCTTCTCCTTGTGAGCTGCAGCTGGCTTTTTCTAATTGCTAAAGTCAACATTTTTTTCATCTGCATTCTGTTGCTTTTATCTTTGCTGGGAGCTCAGTGTATACACTCTAGCTGATAAGCAGCTACACGTGTAGTTCATATACATTGATGTGGACAGCTTCAAAAAAAATACATGCACTGACACTTCAGGTTCCAAGAGAAGACCCAGTGGAGTAGTTGGTAGCAATGGTACTTTATCCACCATGATATTTGCTTTCTGATTATGTGATGTTAGCAAACCCAGTGACCTTATTTGTAACAACATGATTACTGGGGTTGTATCTTTCAAAATCATGTGTTCTTCTGTTTCGTGTTAGTGTTTCAGAGTGCTCAGGATGGTTTCCCATGCACCTCTCTGAAGTGATGGGTGTCTCTTATAGGTGTGGAAATGGAGTCCTGGAGTGACAAAATGAAGCAAAAGAGAATGACAATTGGGGATGCTTAATACCTCTGAAAAAACAAGTCACAAGTGACGTTCTCTTTTTACTCAGGCCTGCTACAGAATTGGGATAGGGGTTAAAGAAAATTAAATGACTGATGATGCCAACATCATGCAACTAGACAGATGTTCACCACAGCAGGCCCCTACAGCCATTCCTGCTAAATCTGAGGTTTGACTGTTGAATGGTAAAGTAGGTAATACTTTTACATAGCAATAAAAAAATACAAATTTTCTTATTAAGATTACAGGGTTTTTTAGAGAAATTACTTAATCTCATGCTTCTAGATATAGGCTTGAGTATCACAGTCTGGGAATACTCTTAATTAGGAGATGAATTTTTCTTTACCAACAAGAGGTTTCTGATACCTTCCTCTAAAGCATTGAGTGCTGCTGGAGTGAGCAATGTTTTTGCTCAGTATAAAAATTTCCATGTAAAATTTCTGTTGCAAAATTTCTTTTTCTACACAAAATGATAATTGAGTCTATATTTTTGGGCTTCAGCATAGCATGTGCCATTCTGCACTTGATCTTAAAAATACCTTAAGTCATAGTCATAGTTAAGTTTGGTAGATGTAATGAGAAAAAGCACACAATGAAATGCAGTTCTGTGGAGGAATAACAGGTCTCTCAAGAGACTGATATTACAATGATTTAATGGCAGAACTATTTAGAGTTAACCTTCTTCTGCATTTACGTCTCATACCACTAAATGATGAAATTGTGACTAAGATTTAGCCATTTTGTTTAGCCACAAACGTAATCACTGCTTGTTGTTCTGTTTGTTTCTTGTTTTTGTCATTCATTCTTAGTTTGTAACAGAAACGCTGGCCTTATGATAATCCTGTAGAGATCTCCATGATATTCTACTGTGTGGAATAATTTTTCTTTTGTTTATGTATGTTTAGCTAAGAAGAAATCTGATTAGTTGAATGCTCTTGATAATATTCAAGTACATCCTAGAGCTTTGCATTTGCTGTTTGATGTTCCATTTTACAGCTTTACTTAAATGCTCTGCAGGGATTGTGGTTTAGTGGTGAGAGCATGAAATTTGAATCCAAGGTGCCTGGTTCTCTTACCAACAGAGCTGGTCAGTATGTTTAAAACCAGATTCTTCTACCCCACCACCCCATAACAGATTTTTGCATGTGTGTCTACAAGTTTTTTTTCTCTCCCTGTTCTTCTTAAATAAATACTAAGCAGCTTAAGCTGGCACTGCAAGTCTGTCTTTCCTTTCTGTGCCTCAGTACCACTGGTGTAGAGGGTAGTGTTTTATCACAGTGCAGTTTAAATTATATCAGTGATATGCACGGCTAACAGGTCCTAGAGTGTTAATCTCTAGGCATTTATGTGGTTATTATGAAGGATAATAAGCACATAAATAAGTTTCCTGCCTCCAAGTTTATTGACTGAGCACACACCAGCATGTAGAACACTGCATTCATGACAATGATTTAGGAGCTTTAGAAACTGCTGGCTCTATCTGGTGTGAAGACTCTTGTGCTGTCATGTCTGTCAGAACTGAGATAGCAAAATCTGTGTGACTCTACATCAGTGCTCTGCAGGGTGCAGAAACTACTACTGCCTGTTTTCATTACTAGGTGTCTGAAAGTATTTAAATGGGGTTTTACCCTGACATTTAAACTTTCAGATACAAAGGATGGAGCTCTTCAATTTCAGGTAGGTATTTCCAATAGTCTGACTCAATTGTTGTATGAAGAATTTATGTATTTGCAAAAAACCCCCAAATTATGTGTGTTGTTTCCTTCCAAACTGAGGTGACTGTGTTATCAGATACCTCAGAACCGGGCTGTGAAATTAAGATGTCTCAAAGAGGCCCACAGGTAGAGTTACTAAGCTGAACACTGTACTAAATTTACCTTACCTGAAAGTGGAAACATAGCTTTAAAAATTAAAGGTATGTTCAATATTAAGAAATGTGTATTTCTTGTATTAAGAATATACAAAAAAGAGATATCATTTTTGTCTTTGCCTCCTCAGAGCTTTCATGACCTTTTCTTTAATTCTCCAGTCTCTCATTATTCACATTGCCAACATAATCTGTGTAATGTCAGCCAAATAGCTTTTAGTTTTTTAGAAACTTATGACCTGTCTGTTTTAAGACTGTATTTGCATTTCCATGGAATTATGAAAAAATGTCAATAGGCCCTTGCCAAATACTAATTCTAATTTCTGCTTGAAATGTGCTGAATGGTAAGCACTCAGAGTACACAAGTAAATTTAATACATTTTAGTCTTCTTTATGAGGGAATTCTCGTTTGAATTTAAAAAAGCCCTGTAGTCATTGTGTCATTTTTCAGGGTGACACCCAGCCTGATGTGATTTAAGTGGATCTGAAATGCAGAAGCTAGTACATTTAATTTCATTTTTAATAGTGTTCCTGCAAGATGTGGAGATAGCTATATGTATCTGAAAAGCAGATATGCTCCATCTGTTCTAGTTCAAGATTTCTAAGTCTGGTCCATCATCTTTGAAGTCTCAGACTGATGCCTGGGGTTGGCAACAGGGAGGATGACAGAAGATTTGGGGGATGTTTTGAATGTGGCAAGTATGAGCAGGATGTAAAGCTCAGAGATATTGGATTGAATTAAAGTGATGTCCTGCAGGTTTGTGTAGTGTGGAAACATTCAGTTTGAGTTGTCTTTTTAATATATCTTTTTCTAAATTAGATATTTTGATATTTTCAGAGTTCTAATTTTTCAATCCAGTGTTTCTCCACTATGGTTAAAGAGAGCTATTCTGCTCTTCTACCTTCCTCTTTCTAGTTAAATTGTTTTTCTGCTCCTCTTCTCAGCCATGTGCAGCTATGGCAGCATAAATAGCATTTATTCTTCCTTCAGTGTTTGTCCAAGTGTCTATAAACTCTTCTGTTTGCCCGCAAATCCAGCATTTTCTCAGAGCATATTGCTGAAAATTCCATATTTATTTGAAATACCATCTTCTTGTCTCCTAACATCCAAAAAACCTGTCCTTATTGAAAGTTTCATTGGTTCATGTTTGTCTTGCAAGATAACTTTGTAGGAATTTTTGAAGCTTTTTAAATCTAGTAATTTGAGGTTTTTTAAGAGTTCTGTGAATTATGGTTTCACAATGATTATGTTCAGTTTTGCTAAATGTTTAGAGCAGGATGACTGCAGTGATAAGGAACTCTCTCAGGTGCACAGAAGATATATTTTCCTTTCCAGATTCTCAACATCTGTGACCTTGGTGAAGTTATTCAGAAAACCTCCTGTATCCACCTTTCTTTTTCTGGAAAGTGGGACATTTGCTCCTAGCGTAGTCTTGCAGCAGCTCTACAATGGTGAAGACTGCACATCTGAGGAATAAATTCAATTCTGATGTCTAGAGTTTTGGTTTTGCTTGCACTCTGCTACATGCTTTTTTTTGTCCACATGTTTATAACTTGGAAGATCTGTTCCTTAGCATTACATATTTTCTTCTTTTAGTGCCTTTATCTGGAACGTTCTTTGGAAGCTTTCTTCCTAGAAACAACAGAATGGACAGAATCTCCTGCTTGGACTTCAGAGCACAGTATTTCAAATTGCTTAAACTGCTCTGTAAGTTCATTAGGGCAAAGATAGAGGGAGAATTTGGGCCCTGTGAGAGGAATTGCTCATTTTATGCTGGCCTGGGTGGAATGAGAATATCCCCATTGGTTTAGAAGTGTCAGATGAAATGTAACAGTGGGGTGTGTTTGTGAAGAAGCTTTGCTTATCCACTGCTTTTTCTGGGTTCTGGTAGGACTGTTCTTCTTTGCTTATTTTCCCAGTAGTTTTCACATCTTACGTAGATTATAATGAAGCCTTAGGTGCCTTAGATGTAGCTGAAGTGAGCTGGAAAACAGGCTATTTCCAGTACAGAGCCAAGCTTGTTACTAATGCTCAATAAAAATAAGAGAATGGGATTTCCTTCAAGTTTCTGAATTTTATTTACTCAGCTGAGTCTTAGCATGTAAAATCTTCTGGGCATGAATGAGATTAAGTAACACACGCTCTAGTTAGCATTGTTTCAGACTTGGCAATAAACAAACTGCTCTTTTCAGCCTCTCAGTAGATAAATGCTTCATATTTTATTAGAACAATTTGGCTCCTGACATGGATTGTAAGCCTGTTAAGCCTGTAATATAGTGATTAAAACTGGAAAAATACAGGATGCAAATATGTTCTTCATTATGCACTTTAATGCCAACCAGATATGTAGTGTGCTGTCTAGAACATGATAGTTGGAGTGTACTAAGCAACTAGCAAATTGTTGACAAGGCTCATATGCTATTGGTTTGTGTTGGGGTTAAGAGCAAAAGACCTTAAGAAATTTCAACTGTTTGACATTATGTATTGAAGCCTGTTGCATCTGGCTGGACACAGCTTAAACAGACAGGGCCAGTACCTTTATTATCCTCAGCTCAGTATTCTTCATTGAAGCAAGAAACAGGGTAAACGAAAGAATATGTGAAGAATTCATCAGTAAATCTTACAGAAGAAAAAGATTCCTCAGTTATGAGAGTGGCTACTTTTTACACTGAGAATAATAATAAAAAGTAATTCTAGTCTATGAAGCAGTAAATCCAAGCTGTTCTATTTTACATACTTTTAATATGAGACTGGTTTTCCTTCCCAAAATTAGGCTGAGAGTTGCACAGATCACTTAAAAGGTGAGAGAGTGAATTCCTAATGATACCACAGCATGTGCTGTGAGGATTTTGGAAGTGATGGTAATGGTCTCAGTTGCCAATGAATTAGTTGCTCAGTGGGGAAGATCAGCTTCCAAACACTGGTGTCCCCATTGGAATGTGTGTATCTTGTCTATGGGGGGCATGCATATGGAAAGGAAGCTTGAAAGCCTTTTGAATAGAATTTTAATTTTCCCATGCAGTGTTTTCCTCTTGGATTTTCAAGATATTAGACTTCTACTTGAAACTTGTGAAAGACAGAATATTGATCAAGAGTCCTCATTATGTAATGGAGTCATGAAGTCATTCACCTTGGACAAGAGCTCTAAGACCAGTGAGTCAGCTGTTAACCCAGCCCTGCCGTGCCCACCATTAAACCATGCCCTTTAAAACCCCATCCACATGTTTTCTAAATCCATGCAGGAATGGGGACTCAAACGCCTCCCTGGGCAGCCAGTACCAATTCTTCCTTTTCATGGCTACAAGAAATATGCAGGTTATCATTGATATTAGTGGTTCTTCCATTTCTGTTGCTAAATTCAGCAATACATTTCTGCACTTTCCAGCAGAATTTCCCTGTGTAAGCCATTGTCCAGCAGCTCCCCAGCCTCCTTTTTCCATCTCATCTGGCACAGCCTCACCAGGGAGCGCCTGGAAACATGGCCAACATGGATCAACCTTAACAAACTTTTCACTTGATGCCAGGGACAGCTTAGATCCCGTTTTAGATTCTCTTTGCCAGATTAAATCAATTCAAACCTCCCCCACAGTGCACAAAATGTGTGGGCTGGACTCACACTTCACAGCTGCTTTCAGGAGATGTTCGCTCCTCCAGATGTTCACTCCGTTAAGCTGGGCTTGCCCAGGAGACAAACTGTCCCTCAGCACTTGCTCCACTGTGCACCTGGACAGGCTCTTCCTGTGGCACAGGACAGGAAGCAGAAAGGGCTCAGCTCAGCCCGTGCCTCCACTCCAACACTGCAGCAGCTTTAAGTTCCTTGCTGGGCCCCATTTGTGCCTCTCCAGGTGCCCCAGGACCGGACTGCCCACTCACACAACTGCTTACCGTGGTGAGTTGTGACATTTCAAAGGTTTCTGAAGTCCAAAAATGGACCTGTTGTCCTGAAATAGGCTCTTTCACCCAGAGTGCATCAAACCCACTGTGCACTGTGGAGGTTTGTATTGTTTGTACTGAAAGCCATCATGGTTTTTTATAAAGTTTCCTTTTCTACTCCGTGGAAGGTATTTCTGTGTGTTGGCTTCCAAGCCAGACAGGCTTTTAGTACACTTGCGTAAGTGAAAGAATAGTCTTTTTATAAATGGAGAAGACATTCTTTTGAAACCACCAAATTAATGATAAAATAATTACTGATTTAATAATGCAGCAAAATTAGTGTATTGCGTTAGTGTGCTGCTATATTATTTCCTTTCTCTTACAAGACAGCATAGCAGAAATTTCAGGTCGTCATTAACGGCTTGTGTAAGAATCAGACAAGTTCCATGGTGCTGGAAATTGAGCAGTAAGAGATACAGAATCTGTGCCCTTACTTTGTCCCTTTCTTAATCCTTAGACCTCTCCTTTAGGACCAAGAACACTATGCTTCCACGGCACAGAATGTGGAAAAAGAGTGAAGGAATCAGTGTACTTGGTGGAGAAAAACAAAAAGGTGCTTTCTATTGGTGGTCAAGATTTGGCAGAGAAATAGGACAAAAAACCCTTTTTTCATGAAAAGCAGACAACTATCATAGAAAGTATCATTCAGTGAAAAGTAATTGCCAAACAAGATGTCAGTCTAGAAGCTTACAAGCAGCCCCAGAAAACAGTACTAAATTAATTGGTGTGGGATTTTGGGGTGCAGTTTTTATTGGATCTGATAAAGTGTGCTGTGACCTCTTTGGAATGAGACTTCATAGAACTATATTAACAGCCTGCACACAGATTCAGAAAACATTCCTGTATTTGAAGTGGTTTAGCAAAATTCATTTATCCATTAAATGAAGAATGGTGTTTAGGCTGCAGGACCCGATGGTCCACATAATGTGCACTGGGCTCCTACCAGTCGTATGTAAACTGTCTAATTGCTCTCAGCTGTGTTGTAACAAATAATTGGAAACTGAATATCCACCAGCAGCCCTACCTGTAGCTGTAACAGTAGCAGATATTCCTCTTACAGTTCCTTGAAAAAAAGATGAGAGCCCTCAGAAAAAGGTTAGTTTTCTTTTTTTTTTCCCCTGCTACTTTTAAAAGCTGCTGTTGCAGCGTGACTTGTCTGCCTGTTGTCCACGTTGCATTGTTTTCCTTGAGCAAAAGCCAGTTACCTTTTTGGCAAGTTCTCTTGCCAAATTCACCATTTGAACAACTGTCAGTGGGGAGAGATACATTTCTGTGTTGATGCAATGATGATTTTAACAGCTTGCTGATGCAGTGGAGGACACTCCAGAAACCTTCCTGGATACAGAGATCTTTGCTGTGAATCCCAGGGTGCTGCACGGTGGTCAACTCTGTCCTGTCCACCAGGCAGACTTTCATGTCTAAAAGACCAGTAAACAGCCATGGTAGCATTTGATATTATTCCTTGCTCACTTTATGTGTGTGGGATGCAAAACCAATGAAAAAAAGTAATATCTGATGTCCTGTAGAAGGGTTGTTTCTGTTTTTGTAATGTTACCTGATCTGTTGGAATTTTCCAGATATTGAACTGAGGCACCCAAATCTGCTCAAATGTACTACCTGGGACCCTGAAGGTGGTGTTGTGGCATTAGTTAATAGAGCTGTGCAGTCCTCTCAAAAACATTAAGGACATACTTGTGTCAAAAATTGGGAATAGCTGAAGCAAAGTTGTAATGAGATCTCTTGAAAACTATCATTATGTACACTTTCATTTTAACTCAGCTATGAAATGAGAAATCTTTTCTTTCCTTCATGGCTGTATCTAGCAGATGTAACTATTTTGGTGTTCTATAGTTAGCCCAGTAATTAGCTGATGATTGCTCAGCAAAGAAACCAACAAATCAAGAATGTAGAGAGTACAGTGACTCATCTGAGAATATTTGCTGTGTGTTACATTTGATTGTTAATTCTTGGTTATATGATTGCTGCATGAAGTATCCAAGGTTTCATAACTGGAGAAAGGAGATAAAGTGTCACAGCTGGTTTTCAAAGGAAAGGATTTTCTCGGGTTCACGTGGAGATCTTTCTCTTTCACATTCAGGATAAGCCAACGAAGCCAGAATGGGAATGATAAAGCTGCTAAAGTGTCACTGTGAAGTTGCAGGTGTTAGTATGATTTAAATATTTAATTGGGAACCTTACATTAATCTAAGTCTAGCTGTGTTTGTAGTGTTCAACAGGTGCTGGTGTGTATTAACCACCAACATCTTCCAGGATATGATCACCTGCTCTGGGTCTCCTCCTGATCTGAACCGAGCAGATGATGGGCTCAGTGAGACGTGGATCTGCCCACCGAAGAACCTTGCACATTCTCATCTTTGTGGCCTTGTAACACTTCACAAGCTGCATGTTGGCACATGAGGAGAACAGTCAGTCTTGTTGCGTCGTGCAGCTGCGTGTCCCTGGGAGTGACCTGTGCCTCGGGGCTGGAGCACTCTGCTGATAAAGGGCTGAGGAGGAAGGCGAGGAGACGGGGTCCCCTTCGGAAATCCGAGCGCTGTTTGTTGTCAGCGCTTGCATCGTGGGTACAGCCTCCAATGTGTTCCAGAGACAAGAGCCAAAACGGGGGCCAAGGATCCAGATAAAAGGGGTGGGCCTGAGGGGCAGGGTCCAATAGGGATGGGGAAAATGGTGCAGGGGGGGGCCAGGAACCAGGGGGACTAATAGGATCACGGGGGTGTGGTACTGTGGCAAGAATAACCCGGTGGGGTTCAAGGGAAGGAAGAACATTCTAGGAGGGGTGCATATGTGGTGAACGGGGGCTGAACAGACTGACATAAACTTAACCAATCAATAGAACAATGAAACCCAAGAAATATTAACATGTGCCTGCAAATGCTCATGGGAGGAAAGTTTTTCTCACCCAATCTAAAAGGGTATCTCAGGCTCCTAGGCTTCCATGCAGTCTTAAATCATAGAATGTATTGGGTGGGAAGGAACCTCTAAGATCATCAAGTTTAACCCCCCTGCCATGGACAGGGACACCTTTCAGTAGACCAAGTTGCTCAGAGCTCTATCCACCCTGGCCTGAACGCTTCCAGGGATGGGCCATCTGTAACTTCTCTGGGCAACCTGTTCCAGTGCCAGGAATGTGTGGTCTTCTCTTCCCTCCCATTTTCTTCAATGTATCTACTTCTAATGGCCAGCATCTGTGTGAGATTTTTTTATTTGTGGACTTTCAGATTCCCTTAGAACTCATAGCAAAAGCTTAAGCTTCTTGGTATTCAATGTATTTTAAGTTGAATTTGGTGGTTATATGGAGTTGAAAATTTGTGGTTGTCAGTAACAGAGGGGAGTTAGTTCCTTTACTTCCATTTGTGACTTTGAAAATATTCCTTCCTAACTGCTTCAGCAATTGACTAAATCTTAGCATTTTAACTACATTTCCCAGCAATAAAGGGATGAATAAAGATAAGGAAGTTTTCTTGTGCTTATCATTTTTAGTTACCCTCAGCTGTGATTTTGGCTGACATACATTTTGACCGACAGTCCATATATATGCGTCTGTGTACAGGTGCAGTGCAGCTATATTTTTCTAAATATTTCTTAAACTTTACTTTCATGCTGCTCATTATTTGGGTAGGATGCATTTCAAGACCATGGTCCCTTGAATCTTGAGTGTGCACTTTGTTCCTTGCCTCTTGGGTTTTTATTGTAGCCCTGATCTTGAAGTAAGGTATAATGCAAGGTACTTTGTCGGTCTGTGATGAACTCCACTGAATTCAGGAAGTACATGTAAGATCAAGGCCTAAATACTTTAATCAGGAAGTCCTAAAGAGTATAAATACGGAAATGAAGGTGGTAAAAGATGATGCTAAGATGAGGGAACAGCATGTGGCATCAAGTGGAAGGAATAGTGAAGAAGTGAGATTTATTGTGGAAAGGAAATCAGTTGAGTTGATTAGTTTCATATGTGAGATTCATTTTTAAATATTTGTTTAAGAACTAAATGGAAATTCCTTACTTGGGAATATTGTGGTGGAGCATGATTATATATGTGTGACAGAGGATAATAATGTATACATTTTAAAAAAAACAAACCCAAAACTACTCAAAATATCAAGGAATTTACAAGAGAAGCACGCCTTCATTGACTTTAACAGCAGCTAAACTGTGTATCCCTGACTTAATTAGTGTCAAAGATACTTGTATCTCATCATATTAATCTTCTATTTGTAGCAGTTAACTGAAATACACTTCTCAGGAGTGTTTAAGTTTTAGGTGCTGATGGACAAAGTTTGTGCATCTTATAAATTGCATGCACTGTGTAGAACTCGTATTAATTGGTGGTGGAAGTTACAATCCATATTTTAAATAAGTAGTATAATACAGCTATTCAGAATTACACCACAAAAAAGAGAGGGCTTTAATGGACTCCATATGTCTGCTTTTAGAACTGGTTAAGTAAAACTTTGTTGTACCACATAATGGTAAACCATCAGTGCTATAATGTCCTTGGGGTCTTTTAAGAACCTCCTTTATAGACACTCTTCTGACAAAGATTAATTCATTAATGGATTCAAGCTAACAGGAATATAGTTTATATTGGTGCAATAAACAGGCATAATTTTTGGTTGCATTGTCCCTTTAAATTCCTGGAAACTGAAATGCAATATCCTTGCTCATGAGGAAGCACTAATTTTGAACAAGCAACAGCTTTTCAAGTGCATCACTTGCATTTTAAAACAATCATTTCAATGCATACTTTAGTTTATACTCTTTCAGACTAGAGACTAGAATAGTAGATGTATCTAGGAACACAGGAACATAGAATGCAACCTTCCTGTATCAGTGATAATTTGGGATATGGAAACGTTAAGAACTATTTCTTAAAAGTTGTTTCCTGGTTAAGCATTTTAATAGAACAGCTCTATTTATAACAGAATTCTAAGTTATAAATAGCTAAGGTACTAATGGGTAGCTAGCCTAGGGCCACATTATTTAAATGGCTTGATGGCCTGCATCTCCTTCCCCTCACCATTTCCCCTCCCCACCCCCCACCAAAATCCTGCTTACACTTGGGAGTATTTCCAAACCCAGTGACTGTCCATGTGTGCTGCCTGGCCTAGCCACTTCTTTCATATTGAAAATCAGATCACTGGATTCTTGATCAATACTCCCACGGGGAGCATGTTAAAAACTGTAGCAATTTGCCCTCCTTCATTTGCACCCCTGGGGCACAGGGTGGTGAGAAAAGTTCACACCCACATCACATCAGGATATTCTGCTTCTCCATCCACCCCTGTCTGGGTCTGCTGCTCTGTGGATCAAACCTGCCCAGTGCACCTGCACATCTTCTATGGGGCTGGCAGAAACCATCAGTGGAAGTTGATTGCAGGAATTCTGGGCATTGGCATAGGCGTATGCTAATGAGACAATCATGTTTTGGTAAAAAACAAAGGCTGTGGCTCTATTAAAAGGGCGTAGACAGGAAGCTAATCATCCGTTTTTAAATTCAAATGAGTTGTGCTTTTCAGAATAGCGTCTGTAAATGTGTATATTTGTAAGTATGTGAGCACATACAAGGGGGTTACTGCATACTGTTGAAGTTCTTAAGATGTTCTGTTGAGGTGTCAAAATTAAAAATTTTACAAAACAAGCGTATAAAAATTGTCTTTTCCAAGATTCTTTTGAAAAGCTAATAAATATTTTTATTACTTTTATTCAAAATATTTTTTCATATGGAATTATAATCTCCATGAAATCTTATGCTTTTTTTTTAAAAAAAAAGGTGACTGACTTTGAAAGGAACTGTTTCACTACACATAGTTGACCCCCTCAAAATCATATTCAGAGCATTTCATTCTTCTTTTCAAAGCAACTGCCCCCTGTTTGGATGCATCTCCCACTTCCATGGTCCACATGGATATTCACAGTCCATCTCAGGATGGCTGCACGTGTCTGAGCACGATGGGCTGACCTGGCTCCAGGGCAGGTGCCTGCCCAGCCACTCTCTCGCTCCTCCTCAGCAAAGCAGCGTGGGGGAAATAAGGTGAGAAAGCTCACAGGCAGACATCAAGACAGGGAGATCACTTACCAAACTAAATGTTCTTTTGCTACATGGGAGTTATAGCAGTGGGGATCTATTTTTAACTCCTGGAGAGACAGAAAAGGCATATGGGCCACTTCTTGATAGAAATCACAGTGTTGGCTTGTGATAATGAAGTAAAACAGTTTCCTCAAAACTTACTGGAATTGCTGATATTTCTATAAAGCAAGGGAAATAAAGCAAAAAAATCGGACAATTCTTGGTCTGTGAAGCAGCCAATGCATTTCAAGGCTGTTATACAAACTGACTGCAAACTTAGACATTGCTTCATCTCTTTTTCCTTCATTGTTTTTTTGTTTGTTTGTTGGTTTTTTGAGAAGAATGAAATGCCATTGCTTGACGATGCCATTGCCATTGCTTTTATTTATCACAGGAATCCAGGGCCTGTATATTTAGGATCCCATTCTCCCATATCTTAAGTCTCAAAGCAATACCTTTGGAGGTTCTGCATTTCACCAAAAAACCTGTTTGCTGCTGGAAGAGAACTATATCATCAGAGGACAGGATAGGTCTCCTCTTGTGGAGGTTTATTTATAAGTCATCTTTTCTCCTTTCAAAAAGAGCTGATTATTATTAATGAATTTAGTTATTTGTAAGTTCATGTTTTTCATCAGGCAGTAGTTACTGTAGTAACAAACATAATACATTCGTTATTTCAGATGTTGGGATTGAATACATGCTCGCAATTACCTTCTGCACATATGTAATACATTCTAGCTTTTTATAAGGCTGTTGGTTACAAATGGCTTTGAAATAACTACCATGCCTTCCAGCTATAAAATCCCATAATAATTATTCATTATATCATCATCATTTTTATTATGTTAAAAGGGATTCTTCCACACCCCCTCCCAAAGCAGAATGTTGTCGAGGAGATTTCTTCTGCCCACATTAATTCATGATTGTTCAGCACTGCAGTACAGCCATATCATCTTTGTTTTGGGGAAAACTGAATGGAGTGAGGCAGCTGCTTCATGAAACTTCAGTAATTGGATTCATGTTTAAATAACTTGGGCAAGAAACCCTTTCAGCTTCCTAGCTTAATTCTTTTTATTATCTGCATGTAATCTGAGTAGGTCCTAACTAGAAGTTTTCTAACAACTAGGCTAGCTGGCTTTATAGCTATAATTTAGGCATAGTTGAACATACCTCTGACAATTCCCACTTCCTGTTACATATTCAGAACATAAAAGACAAGGATGTTGAGATGGTAACTTGTTTCTGAAAATGAATTCTGATAATTTTAACCTCTCTTCTGTAAATTTTAAATTTATTTCTAGAGCTTAAGGCCATTTTTTTGTGTTCAGTTTTGTTTTCTTCTCTGTTATATTTAAGACTACAGAAAGGATCTGATTTTAACTTAATTTTAATGTGGTATATGCTGTTATAATATGCAACTGCTTAAACATATTTTAGGCTATAAAATACACTTATTTAAACTGCTTTGGTTCCAGAGCATCTGATTTAGATACTCGTGCATTCACTTTGTAAATAAAGTGAAAGCATATTGTGTCATACAAGATTGTTTTTTTTCCTCATTATCTGATCCTTATGCATTTGAACTTGGGCTTCTGTGACAAAGGCACAGTTGTTTGTCTGCTGATTCAATTTAACAAGAAGCTGGTGTTCTCTAAGTACAAGTCCCTCGTTTCCTATAGCATAACAGTACAGTAATGCTAAGGGCACATATGTACAAAAAAGCATTAAACTTCAGAAAATCCCCTTAAATCTCAAAGCTGGAAATTCAACCACTGAAAGGTAATTGTACTGAAATTTAAGCCCAAAGTCATTTTCTTACATGGTTAAGGAGTTTTAAATGTGATTAATAAACTGCAATGAAAGGGATCTTTAGAGGCAACTTCAGGGAGATGTTATAAACCCATGTGCTGATCAGTGATCATAGTTCCCAGCCAAATGTACAGCAAAAGGATATTTTAAAACCTCCTGGGAAATAATTATAATAATAATAACAATAATAATAACAATATTTCACATTTTGCTGCAGCTTCTCAATTTCTTCTGTTAGATATTTATGTTAATGTGATATTTTTGGAGATGCTGCCTAGTAAACAGGGACTATTGGCAAGTGTCTCTCCACCTACCCCTGAAGTGTAGCATCCTTGCATTTCAGCAAAGGAAGTAGAACACTGGTTTAGATTAAAGAGGACCCATTTAATTGAACTGTAGCCATCTGAAGGTTAGGCTCTGTCTGACTTAGCCATTAGTCAGTGAAACAGAATGGGCAGCTCAGCAGGGGTGCTCATCCCCCTTAGCTTTTAGGTTCCTCCCTAGTCAGTGGAACATGAGGTGTGTCTCCACGGGTAGTTTGTCTTATCCCAAAGGGCTAACCTAAGAATGAATCCTTAAGGTTTTACCTGCTGAAGTTAGGTGAGGTGAATTCCATCCCCAGCTCACTAAATATTGTTACTAGGGCATACTTGTTTATGACTTGAGAATGGTCCAGGATCTCTGTGATGGAAATTAAACCCTACAAACTTTAGTAAAGCAGAACATTTGTTTTAATATTGTGGAGCAACACAAAATTTTGAATTGTGAATTTCTGAAAAGAAATACCTCTGTCAAGGCTTGGGATCCCCACGGGTGGACTCTCATCTGGGAAGTTTTGATGGAATCTAATGACTGAAATTTCAGTGATTGTTTTTGAAGTATCATTCCATTATGATAAAGGATTATGGTAGAAAAACACTTTTAAGATTAAACCTAAACATGTATTTTACATTGTGCAACGTGCACAGGTCCTGTCTTGTTCTTCATTCCTATGTTTTCTAATCCTTATCTGCACAAAAGTTGGAATCAATATATCCTGCAAGCCTTTAAGTGCACAAAGCTAACACACTTCTGTGAGTGATATCCTTTTTCTCATCCTTTCACAACTATCAGTGAGCTGATGAAAATACCTAAGCAAATTAGGAAAACTGCTTGTCTCCAATTCTGTTAAAGCAACTTAAAAGTTTCAAATTATTCAGCATCGTTTCATTGTTCAGCATTTCAGTATTGTTCGTGGAGCATCTTGCCATAGTACGGTAAATTTTTGGATTGCCTAGAAAGACATTCTGCTGAGCTTCAGGTCTTGGTACGTCCACTTGCACAGCAGTATTAACCTCTCCATAATATTATGTATGTGTAAATAGATTTTTGTTTTTCTCTGGTTCCTCTGTGGCTCTACATTGTTACCACCCTGGGCTTTTTTTTTTTTTTTTGGTAGATGGGTGGAGCAATAGATTGGCTCTTAAATTGTTTTGCTTTTGGCACCGGTGCCTGACTGGCTTCTGCCTTCCGTTTAACTCCTGTTTTTGTATTTTGGTTGTAGTCACTGTTCTTTATCTCTAACACTTACACTGTGATGTGTTTGTTTTAGAGTTTCCACTGTGTGCAATAGTTTGTTCTTTGCGTAGTCCCATATGTTCACCTACTGACTTGGACAGCAAAGAGGAAAAAGGAAAAACAAATGGAAAGGAAAAAGCATATGTATTTTTTTCCAACATTTGTACTCAACACAAAATACACTATGGAAAACACAGTTATTTCAACAGACTCAAAGCTGAGACCTGGGTAAAGTTTATAGTTTCAATGAGACTCAAGGGAACATGTATTTTTCTGCCAACTCTAAAAAGACTTGAAAATGTGTTGAAATCTTATATGTATTGTATTTGTTTTGTCTGTGTAGGCAAGTGCTTCTGTGTGGCCCCTGTATTTCTTGATGTTCTCTACAGCTGACCTTGTAGGTGGGTTTTATGTCTCCAGTGTTAATCAAAGGGAGTTTGTAAAATGCTTTTTTGAAGTTCTTTGAGAGTTGGTGTGACTCGTGTTTCATGGGTTTGAAGTATTTATTGAAAATATGCTCAGCAAATTAATTTTTATTTCTATGAGGAATTTTGATTTAGTTTCATGAGTGCTAGGATTTTTTCCCCTCTCTACTACAAAAAATAGAGATTTCCAATGGTATTTGAGTGGAAAACTGAGAATTCCCATTTTATGATGTGATTTCATATAACTGAGTGTGTAATTTGATCATGGTAAAGTTACTGGTCACATGCAGGTGCACATATTAGACTTGTATGTACCTGTACATCAAGGTAAGGTTTTTAGAGTGGCACGTGTTGCGACTTCCTACATGTCATTAGATTAATTAGTTCTTCTTCGAGCACCTACTATTCCTGTTAGCAATTGTTAGTAAATGTTACTCAGTGCAGCTAGGGAAGGGTTAGGCTATTCAGCTGTGCCACTTCAGCTGTTGAGGAGGGAACAGGTACCTTCTGTTTGATGTCAAGTGAAAGAATAGATCTCTGGGATGCGACTTGATTGATTATTTATTGTCCCAAGCGTGCTTGTGTGGTACCATGGATTGCCTAAACTCTGCTATAACTTTGAAAATTGCTTTCCATACTCATGTTTCCAAACAAATTCAAATGTGTACAGACATCACTGATTTTAAGTATCCAGTCAAACAAGGCTGGTTTCAAGACCACTGGAAATAAGGAGTGTCAGTACACTTTCCATTTTGACCATGTTGGATCTATTTTTATGAAATTCCTTGGTGAGGTGGATTAAGTTGGTAGTGAATTCCTCCAACTACCAGTGGAGCTGAGCAGAATTTAGCCTTGTCTCTCCATCATGGTGCTTTCTTCAGAAAGTTGCTGTTCTTAATCTGTGAAAAAGCTCTGCACATTAAGTATGTAAAGATGGGAGCTCTCACAGGAACATACTTAAAACTGCACCACATATGTAAGCAGATGTTATTTTGTGGTTTAAAAACATTAACTTCTTTTTTTTTCCCTCCAGCTGTATACCAGGATCTTTCATTTGTGCACTTTCTGGAATCAGTCAGAAGTTTATGTATCAGTTTATCAAAAACCAGTCTGATCTCTCTTGTGTTTGTGCCTGATATTGCCAAAGACACTTAGATACATTTGGATGAGCTTTTTCACTTTTGAATACATTTTTTAAATTTATTTATTTATCTATTTATTTATTTATTTATTTATTTAGGTACATGATATGTTGAGATTTCTGCTCTGCAAGAGCAGCAGCCAAAAGGAGGTGAGACTAATCCTTTATTTAAACAGTTCAAAGACTAAACTGATATAGTAACTGCTTCTAGAGTCTCCAAACTACTTTGTAACAAAACCAATGTATTTAATTCTCTCCCTGTTATATTAAATGCAGTTTTGTTTAATCATCTGTGTTTGAGAATGAAGTGATTTGGAGAATTGCATGTCAGTCTGGGTTGTTGTTTGCCTTTTTTCTCTTCAATCACAATGTGTCATGGTCTTGCCTTTTCCTAGAAGAGCATGTCTCTGCTACCAATAGTGGACCTGTTCAGCCACAGAGATTGTGTGTATGTATAGCTTTCCTTTCTGGGCATTGTTTTCTGAAATTTCTATTAATTCCTGTTTCTAAGGTCAAGTACTTTTCCTTGCCTTCTCTTGTATTGCAGTGTCGAAATATACCTACTACCAGCAGGTGGAGATCAATTAAAAAAAGAAATCAATTTGTTGATCAATCCTTTTTATCAAAGTGGCATTTTCAGATGTGTTCAGGATATCTAACTTCTTTTTTCCTGTCCTAAGTCCCACTTCACCATAACCTGTTAATTTCTGCTGGTGGAACGGTTTATGCCGAAAGGGCATTTGGAGGGAGATCTCTTGAGCTGCAGAAGCCTTTGAGGAAAAGCTGGAATGGGCAGAAATATTGCAGGTGCCCAGGAGGACTCCAGAAACACTTTCTGTGCCTCAGAGAGCCTGGCAACTCCCTGCCTTTCCAGCTGAGTGCCACTGTGAGGCTCTTCTCCAAAGGGATGAAAAGCATTCAAGATCTCTCTGAGCTGTGGAAAGTGTCATCTATCCATTTGCACTGCAAAGCAAGAGGGAAGGTTTGAGGCTTTACATTAGCAGTTAATAAGTTCCAATCAGCTGTTTTCTTGATCTTCCATTTTGAGGCGTTTACAGGTAACATACTACCATGGGAGATCTCATGGTCAAGTTTTATTTAGCCTGAGGTGATGTGGTCTTAACCACTGGGCATATGAACTAGGTTTGGGTTTCTTCTTGGGAGACAGCAGCATCAGAAGCTGTGGGCAACCTTGAGCTGTATTGGAGGCCAAGCTCTGCTGCTTCTCTCCTCATTGCCCCTCTGATAAACATCAACATGTAGTTCTCCTGACTCCCTTGTTCCCACTTGAGAAAACTGCAGTGCTCAGGTTTCTCTAGGGCTGTGACGTTGCGGGGTGGCAGATGCTCCCAGCCCAGCTGTGTGAGAGGCAGCTGCCTGGTTTGCCTCCTCCAGGGAAAAGGCACTGAGCCAGATTCAGCTTGTTAACTTCCAGCTGGATCTTACTAGCTAGTCTGTCCCAACATCGTGCAGAAATGGCAGCTGACATTTAGGACGTAAGCACAGAACTGCAGACTGTTAGAGAACATACTTTGACAACATTTGAAGCACCTCTAAAAGTGCTGAGAGGGCTTTCATAGTACAAAGAATTCATCCAATAATCCGTTGTCAGTTGTGCATCTGAACTGGGATAGGTTGGACCTGAAGTCAATCAGCACTGTGAAACAGACTGTTCACAAACTCCTTTACTGGCTTTACCTTAGCATTTATTTTATCTTTTGCATGAGAATTTTGGTTGACATCCACTCCTCTGCACACCACTTTCTTCAAGAACCTTTCCTTGAAGGCTGAGGAAGTGGTTTAACATTGGATACAGACGCAGGCACACAGACACACACAAGCATAAAACCCCACTGATAGAAAAGGAGTGTGACTTCCTGTACACAGCGGGATTGATGGGGGTGGGAATGGCACAGTTTCTAAAATGCAAACAGTGGAAAGGCAATCCCCAAAGTATATAAAATTCCTATGATTTAAATGACTAAATCAGCTGATGCTGGTACATGTTCTACTGGTTCAGTACAGAGTTTAAATGCATAACCCACAGCCTCTCCATCAACCAAAGCTGGACTATGGAGCCAAGCATAAAGCCCATGGGGGTGGATTATAAAAGAACGTAGTAGGAATGGTTTTAAGCATCTTAAAACCATTAAAACTGCACAAACTTAATTGCCATTATATTGTCAAGTACAACTAAAGACAGGCAACCTATCTGCAGCATACCAAACTTCTTTGTTGAACTGAAGCCTGGACTTCCTTGAATTTCTGCTTCTCCTTTGTTAATATGCATCTCATAGAGCAAAGAACTGAAATAAAGATCTCAAGTCAAATGCATCCTGGCCTGCAATAAGGTTGTTTGCGATACATTCAAGGTGGAGTAGGAGGAAAATGGTGTGAATGTGATAGAGTAATTTTCATTTTTGAATTATTTTTTTGTCTATACTACCCCAGACGTGTTCTCCTTCTGTAAAATTTCTGCACACCCATCTCCTTACAGACGTGTTGAAACTCCTTCTGAATGCCCTTGATGTTCCCATGTGCCCTCAGAACAGCTAAGCTTATGGCCCCGTGGGGTAAAAAGTTGATGTGACTTGCTTGTCTGCTAGAGAACCCATTTAATTGGGTACTTGGACATGTAAATGCCTGAGTGTCTTGCTTCCTAACTGACATATTCCTAATTCTCTGTGCACATATTTAGAGAATGCAGGTTCTTCCACAGAGAGCCATCCTTTGCTAGGTGGTTGTACAGGGGCTGCAGGAGGACCTGGTAAGACAGCATTTGTCTGGAACTTTCCTTTATGAGGAAAAAAAAGTATAAGTGGATGCTGGTGCAACAAAGAGGTTTCTAATGGGCCACTTGAAGGCTTTAGAGGTGTTTGTCTCTGCAGCAGACTCTAGCAGTACCTGTGCCATCAGTAGGAACAAAGCTGTGAGAAAGATCATACTAATTTTTAAGTAGAAATGAAAAGCAATCAACTGAGTAAACCCAGAAAAACTCTCCAGCTTGCTCATTACCAGCCAAGGTAATTTCTTGCTTCTCAACCAGCTATTTATGGGGGAGAAATCTATTCTTGAAAAGTGGTGTTGAAAAGATCATCTCTTTATCTGAAACTCGTTCTAAGCCTTGTGGTGGTGCAGATTTCTAAGAGCACAACTTGGACTGAGAGAGTTACAACAAGCTTTTCTTTCTCTCCTAATCACCTGATTCTTCAAGAAGACTGTCCCAGTATCACTTACTGTTCTCTATTCCTTTTCTCTCGTGTTTTGGAATATGATAAGCTGAGTTTCACCCTTAGATAACCTTCTGTCCCTACAAAATTTTATTTAGATGTCTACATCCCTAAAAATAATACATTAATGAAGTGTTCCAAGCAGCAAACCGCAGCTTCCTGAGGTATCAGTGGCTGTAACGCAGTTTCTAGTTCAAGGATTTTGTTTTATAAGTGATATAACATTGCAGAGTCATTACATTCAGTATTGCTTTGCTGTGCTCAGTTTGTGTGTTTTTTTAACCATTTTTGGGTGCAAAGCATATGTCATTTAGTTGACTAACATAAACAGAAGATTGCTGAGGTATGTTTTCTGTGACATGTGTGCCCACTCCTCTACTTAACAAGGTTTTTTAACTATATAATGCTTCTAGCCTGCAATCAAAACACTGCCCAAAAGTTTTAGTCATACATTTCATCTCTTACATAATGAAAGTGCGTTTACTTTTGCAGAAGATTTATGTATATTACTCTGATTCTTGGTATAAATGGTTTTCCTGGTGTCTAAAGCCATGTTTGCCCAAGCAAACTCTTGTGAAAAGGAATCTGACTGGGCTTCAGTAGCCAGATGTTTTTTGAAAAGGCATCATAAATGGTAAATTATGATTTCAAGTTCATTTGTCTGGGACAAAGCCAAGCACAATAGGTGTTATGTTCCAAAATTGGTTCAGTGACATAGAGTGGGGGTAGGTGAAGGGGAGAGTGAAATGGTAATTTGGCAATAGCAAAATACTTAATTTTCATGATAAAGTTCTTATTTTTAAATGCAATTCCATTATTTGGACAGCAACTGTACACTTTTTAAATGCTGACAGTAAAACTAAGGATTTAAGTGCTAAGAGTGTTACAGTTGGAGGAAGCTCTAATTAAGGCTCTGTTTTCTTAAAGAAAACAGAGAGTTCAGGCAGCTTTTCAAAGGAGATGGTAGTTATATGTGAACTTCTATGTAGACTATGTACTGATAAATGCATGTTCTCTAGTTCTACTCCAGTAAGGTCAGCAGTAAAGTGTATCCTAAGTAACTTCTTAATTTGTGTCTCCCGATGTGCTGTTTCAACTCTAAGGTGATTTATCTAGTAATAATTATAATTTCTTCTGATTGTAAGTCAGAATTCCTTAATTCAATATCTTTTATTGTTGACTGAGAAAGAGAGGTGTAGAACAAAGTAAAATTTAATGGGTATGGTTAAGAAGTAAGCTGGTTCTGAAATACGCACTGTGTATGTATTTGCACTCTCTTGTAGCCTGTCTGCTTCCAGAGAGTCAGGGAGACACTGCTACGACTGAGCACAATAGCTGGAAGGTTGTTAGTCCACAAATGAGTGTGGGTGTACTTAAGGATTGTCAGTCAGCACGTCATTACATGCGACTCAGTCTAGACCATCTTGGAATCACTGCAGAAACCACTGGCATATAAATCCCTCTTAGTCTGATGGGCTTCCCTGGGGCAGTATTTTTTGGTCGGGAAGGATGCTGTGGAGGCTGGAGCTTGGAGTGGTGATTGCGGCAGCTCCTGTGCACTGGAGCTCTCACTTTACCACAACGTTCCAGGGCTGTCAGGATTTTGGCTGCTTCCTCCACTGGCTTCCCAGGCACTGCGGTGAGAGTAGACTGGTGTGTCCTGGTGGTGAGCTGTGGGGGCTTCCCCTTAGCCTTAAATATGCTGGAAGGGTGTGAGTACCTGGGAAGCCCTGTGGTGCCAGTTCCCAAGTGCCTGTGTTCCTGCTCTTGGAGCAATGAAATACTCTTGTCAGATGGGCAGCACCAGAACTTGGCTTATCTTTGAATTATTTATTCCTGTGTTATTCTGCACTGGAATGAAGATGGATTTTGACCTGGGAAGATCTGTAAAGTGGACTAATATTTTCTCAACATTCCTGCAGATGAGAGTCCTGTATCACAGGACTTTGAAGTATTAGCTAGATTCAGCTAAAGAGTTATGTAGTTAGAGAACAGTATACCTTGGAAAACTTTGTTTAGAGTGTCATCACACTAGTGATGTAGAAGGATAGTGTGACATATAAATTTCTCTTCTATTTTATATTATTTTTCTAATCAAGTCTCCATTTAACAATTGTTGTTGAATTGGCAGATTAATTGCTGTTTGCAGAGTCAAGAATTTGTGGCAATTTTATTTGAATTTTAATGGAGCAGAGTTCAAGTCTCTAGCATTGTGAGCGAGTTAGAGTAACCAGAACATTTTGTGTGAGTTTGTGTCAACAGATAATTTTGCATGTGAGATAGTTTGGTTTTGAGGCAACTTCTTCAGAATCTAGTCAGAGCTGTCCATCGACAAACTGCTGCAGTGCTGTGAAGAGGATGGGTGGTCCACAACTTAATGTCCTGATGGACAGTGGTGGCAAGTGGTGTCCCTCAGGGGCTCAGTACTATTCAGTATCTTCAATATTGACACAATGAGACAAGTGCACTTTCAGCAAGTTTGCGGAAGACACCGAGCTGAGCGGTGTGGGTGACGTGCCTGAGGGAAGGGGTGCCATCCATATGGACATGGACAAGCTGGAGACAGGGACCCATGGGAACCTCATGGGGTTCAGCAAGGCCAGGTGCTGGTGCTGCACCTGGATTGGGCCAATCCCCAGTATCAATCCAGACTAGGGATGAACAGATGGAGAGCAGCCCTGCTGAGAAGGATTTGGGGGTGCTGGTGAATGAGAGGCTGGACGTGACCCAGCAATGTGCACTTGCAGTCCTGAGAGCCACACGTGTCCTGGGCTGCATCAAAAGCAGCGTGGCCAGCAAGGACGGGGTTTCTGCTGCTCTGCTCTGCTGAGATCCCACCTAGAGTGCTGCATGCAGCTCTGGGGCCCTCAACATAAGGGTGATGTTTGTGACAGGACAAGGGTGAATGGTTTTAAACTAAAAGAGGGTAGATTCAGACTAGATATAAGGAAGAAGTTTTTTACAGTGAGAGTGGTGAAATACTGGAACAGGTTGCCCAAAGGGGTTGTGGATTCCCCTATCCCTGCAAACATTCGGGTTGAACAGGGCTCTGAGGAACATGTTCTAGTTGAAGAAGTCCCTGCTTATTGCAGGGGGTTGCAATTACATGACCTTTGAATGTCTTTTCCAACCCAAATGGTTCTGTGAAATTGTTCATGCATCCTTCTGTCTGTTTGTTTAATATATGAATAATTTTTAAAAGCTAAAGCAAAATGAATACATTTTACAATGATTGTGGCAAAGCAGAGCTAAGCATAGCACTGTGTTTTTGTACAGGTGTATATCACAATTATGTTTTTCTCTCCAGCTTTGGAGATGAAGGAGGCAGCTGTTCAATGAGGACCATAATGAAGAATGAGGGAAAACTGTTCTTTTGGCACCTGAGATTCTTTTCCAATTTCTGATTTTTACATTTAACCAACCCTGAAAAAGCACACAAAATGTTGAAACACAAAGTGTTAAGAATGACTTTCCAGGTCACAGGTTTTGTTTTAAAGCAGAATCATGTTGTTATGGTTCCTGATAATATTTTTGGAATTAGAAACCTGTCAGTGTTTCCATTTGGAGATAGGGAGCTATAACTGGCTATAAAAATATGTTCCCAGCCAAGGCATACCATATGAGGTTGTTGCTGAAAAGCAATTAAAGTCTGGCAGCTTTGAAATAAGAGGCACATCAACAAGATTGGGAAATCTGCTGTTTTCTGTTGGTGCTGCATTTCCAGAAGTCAGGAAATATGTGATGATAGGTGTATGGTGGCTGTTCAGGGTCTGCTTTTATGGGTCACTGTGCAGAATCAGGTCTGGGTGGATGATTTTGGTTTGTCTTTAGTGTTAGGTTTTCTTGTGCTCTGGATGTCATTTCACAACTTAAGTTCTTGATAGAAATTTTAACACCTTCTATCCATTTCCTAAATCTTTTGTGCAATTGATCCTTTTCCTTTGGTTCACCACAACTTTAAGTAGCTCCAGCACATTCTTCCAATTTACAACGTCTCCCTACTCACCAGCTGGACTCCACACGTAGCCTTGGTGCTCCAGGAGGGAAGACTTGGCATTAAGTGAGTATGGGGTTAATGAAAGCCTGGAGTGGGAAGTTATAAAAATCAGATGGTTATAGTAATTTTAAGGGGCTGTAGACTGAGTTTAATAGCTCTGTGGGGAATGGTGATATGCATACATGAGGAGTGGAGAAGGGGAGAATGGGCATAGTAATGTGCCGTTATTTATATATACTAATGTATATATATATATATATATATATATGTATGTATGTATGTATGTATATCCCTCTACCCTCTCCCCCTTCATTCCCTCTTTTCAGGAGATTTGTTATGTTTTGGCCAGAATCCTAGTCTGACCTGACTGCACTGCATCATCAAACAATCCCTACAGAAAGCTTGCAGAGAGGGGAAACTGTTTTCAAGATCCAGTTTTCTCCTCTGGCTGCAATCAAATATTTGACCCTGATAATCACACGTGATTATTTCTCCTGCATTTGCCGTGGTAATTCTAAATCATTGACTTTATCTTTTATCGTGATCAGATACTTACCTGTTTCATTTTTTGTTCAGGCAAATGTAAGGTAAGTTTTTTGAAAAGGAAAACAGCCCCAAAGTTAACTTGGATTTTGCTTTGCCCCAAATTCAGGGTCAGAATCACATGGGCCAATGCTCCTGCTCAGGTAGAAAGAGGTAGTAGCTGGAGGCAGGTAAATCACAAACTTCTCATGACTGGCTGCCTGTAGTGCCCAGAGTGGTGGCGCAGACTCAGGAGTTCACAGCTCCATGTGGAGGCACTGGCAGTGCTGTTTGTACAGGGCTTGATGCTTCTGTCCTTGCCCTTTGTGGAGCAGGTGCCAGATGCTTGATCTCAGTGAGCTGGACCATCGAGCCTTGTCCCATGACCCTGACTGTAAGGAGGTAGTGATGTTACTTATTAGGCATAAGAGGACATGAAAATTAGGAGTTGACCCATGTTTAGGGTTGTGTTGTATCTTAATGATTGTAATCTGAGGAAAATGAGTGTTTAGCTAACAGTCGATAGTACTGTGTTGAGGCATGATGATGTCAAAATTAAAAAAATAGATTATATAACTTCATAAATATAAAAAAAATCTTTTATAAGAAAAGATCTTCTGTGGGACTGTCTTGCATTCACTCTCTGTCATTCTAGCTCCATAGTTTTAAAAGGTGGTTGTTTGTCTTGTTGGCTTTGCAAAGTCAGGATTGTGACAAAAATTTCTTGTATATCTCAAGAACAATGAAATAAAATTGCAACCCATATTCTGCTTTTACTTACATCTTTTAATTATGAAGGCCATATTTTTAAAGTAGTTTAAAAGAAAGCAGAGAGAGTACAAAACTTTTGAGTGGGATACAAGCCCTTTTTATGACGTTGTTTAATTAGTTGTTTTGTAGGGCTGGTTTTGGCAGGGAGTGTAAATGCATGTGTATATGTTTGCATGTACATAGGTGCACACACATGCTCATAACTTGAGCAAACTATTATGGCCAGTCCTTGAGACTCAGCTGTGGAACACCACTTTTTGGTTTAGCAGTCATGTTTTGGATAGGAGCTGTACTTTGAAGAATATTCTAATTGCATCATTTATTCCATTTTTTAAAAATATACTTGAAAACAACAAATAGCTTGTTTTCTGTATGCTTCACAATGTCAGAAAAATAATAAATGCAAACAAAACCCCAATACCATAAAGGTTATGGATCTTGAGGTTTCATTTTAAGTAAAGTGTTCAAATAGACACTTGAATATAAATTATGATTTTGCAGTGGCAAAAAATGTGTTATGACTTCCTAAAAATCTGTCTCTGCTGGTAGAGATGAAAATGTCCTTATGGTTCTCAGCTGCAGCTTTATGTGTTACAAATACCCCCTAAAAATCTTAGAAACTAAAAACCCATCTAAGTCTGAGCTACAAAGTGAGAAATGAATTTAAATGTAGTGCTTTCTTCCTATGAAATAACTGTGAAGAAAACAGGTTTATTAGGGGTCATTTGAGTGCACTCTCCTTCCCAGGACATGAGCTTTCATTTCACATGCAATGAAGTGAATTTGTTCTCAGTCATTTTGACTTCTTGTTTTAGAGCCCAGACATATCCACACGAAAGCTTTTTTTATGACACATAGTTTTGTGAATGAAGAACATTAATAATTTTTTTTTTAGGTCTTAATATGGGACTTTGGACAAATAAATAGGAGAGCATGTTTAGTGCTATTAATTTTTAGGCTTCTCTTGTTAAATAACAGTATGGCTAGGATTTTCTTTACTCAGGTGTTGTTATTTGGGCTGTCCACAAGCTTTCTTGAGGAAGAGTTTTTGCCTATCTTTACAGAAAACACATATCATCCACTTTCACTGGGAAGAGAATTTTTCTTTCTCCCAGTTAATTACTTTGAGTCAAAATGTCTCGTAATGGAAGTTGTAATCATGAGCAGGTTGAGTTAAAGACCACAGTTGCACCAATGCTGTACTACATCATCCCTTCTTTCTGGAAAACTACCAACAAACATTTATAATTCAGAAAACTGTACCAGGAGACTTACAACTGGAGCACTTCTGATTGCTGCTGTCTTAATTGAAATGATTGGAGTGTGTTCATGTACAGCACTCTTGAAAAAAACCTGTTTGAATATCTATTTAGCTGCCAGGTTTTCAGTGCCTCATGGGAAATTTTTTCTGGATTTTTCAATAGCCTTTTTTTTCAGTGGCTTATGTAATTTTTATGTCTGGTGGTCTCTAGAATAAACTGATAGGAGAACTTTGGAGGATTAATTTCTCTTTTATGAAATGCTCCAGAAATGAAATTGTTCCCATTTTAATAGATTGAACTCTCTCTCTCTCTCTCTCTCTCTTTAAAATAATGTATAAGCCCATGTAACTTCTTACTTTAAGCCGCTGTCCCTCCTTCCATTCAGAGATAGTGAAGTTCTATTATCTCACTTTTTAGAAAGAGGAAAGCGTAATAAAGTTTTTTTACTCAAGTCATAAAAACAGCTATGACCAAATTATTGCTTGAACTTAGGTCTGTCTCATCCTAACCTGAGGGCTCACTGAGCTGGTTCATTCCTCCTCTCAGAGGTACAGCCTTTGTAACAAAAGGGAATAAAAAATAAAGTGATTTATTTAGCATATTGTAATTTGTTTTGTTGCAACCAGGAAGGACTGTTACTAAAATACATTGACAAGCATTCTTACCTTTTACTCAGATGTGTGCAGACTAAAGATTCAAACTGGCACAAAGCACCCCAATTCAAAATTTACTGAACTATGTGTCACAGACTACAGGAGTGACCAAGCAGCCACAAACCACTTCTGGTCCTTGGAAAAGTGAGAATTAACTGAATGAAAATGGCCCAAATAGTCCCTGCTAGTAAACCATGCCACATGCTGCAAGTCTGAGCTGATTTGATGGCAGAAAATTCCTTTTTGTATGCAATCTGATAAGTAGCTTGACTCTGAGTATGTTGGAGACATATATGAATGAGACATGAGTTTTGATCTAGCATATTATTTCCCCCTCATTATGGTCAGTCTCTGGTCATTCAGAGGAAGAAAAATAATTTTCCTTCATTCTTGGGAAGCTGTATCTGCTGCTTGCATGTTAAAGTTGGTAACCTTTCAAGGTTATTGGCTGGATCCTGAAGTCTGAGACTATGTGTAATCTCTGCTCTTTTCAAGAGGTATCTCTGTGGGGAATTGTTAGCAGGTTATTAGCCAGTAGTGAATATTGTCTTCTTCTTTTCAGAATTTCATGTCATTTGAGCTGAGCTGCATTGCTACTATAGGTCTTTTCCTCTGGTAAGCAATTTTTGTCTCTTAAGATGACTGATGTTGTGTGGGAAAGGGTACTTCCAGCTGTGAAGATAGCCTTTTTGTCACCTTATTTGCAGTTACAACACATTTCGAAAATGCTTTGTTTCTCTTTCATTCATTGATACTTGTTGTGTCCCTCCATGGGAACTCCTGTGTAAGGGAATATACCTGGACATCCAGAAAACTTTGCATGTCCTCATGTGCTTTGTTATCTGTTCCTCCTCCTCAAAGTGTAGCTCAAGCTGCCTCCTTCTTCAGGCAAGAGGTGAAATCTGATTCTTCACATGCAGGTTGTAGGACCACAGGGTGAATCCTGTGGAGCTGACCTCTGTGGCAGGATTTTGGGCTTCCCTTAGCAATCTCCTGCTCAAATCAGGGTCAGGTGTGATGCCAGACCAGGTTAATTGGGCTTTATCTACTTGAGGCTTGAAATGGCTGTGCCTTTGTTTAACTGTGCAGGATGTGTTCTGACACCACTTGGAGTCCTGGACTTACTCAAACTGAGTAACTCTTGGAGTAACCACAGCATCCATGTAGCTTTGAATTTCCTTCCTGGGCAAGGATAAGACAGTATTTCCTCTCTGCCTGGTGCTTCAGGAAAATTTTGACAAAAATTTGACTTGAGTTGTAATGGATTCAGCTCAAGAAGACATGGAACCTTAAGTGCTATCAGTTTTGTAGGACAAACATAATCATTATCTACTCTCTGCCAGCTGCCGTACTGAGGACATGCAGTGCTGCATCTACACAGTACCCAGCTCAGTTTCTCTTCAGACAAATCATATCCACCAGGAAACTACCAGCTTAGTCTTCCACAATGCTCTGAGGAGCAATTTCCTTCTGTGTGGTCAAAGCATCATTCTCAGCCTATGAATGCCTATGATGCCTAGCCTGAAACCCCAGTTCCCTCCATCAGGCTTGGACATCTGGCAAATCTGCTTGTGCAGGCCCTCACTGAAGCTTAAGTCAGAGGCAGCTTTGCTCAGTGTAAAGAGCTGTGCAACATTCCTTCTACAAAACTTCTGATACTGTGTATATAACCTTACACGCATTTTAAAGTTCCCTACTTAGCTACTTTATATACTTTATATCTGAGGACATAAAATCTTTTGTTTCCTTCACAGGTATCTAAAACTTGAATTTCTTCATTCCTAGAGGCCACCACTTTCTGTACATTTCCATTTAATGAATAAATAGTGTTCTTAAAAATGGAAAAAAGCAAAACCTCCATTTACATGCTGTTCACTATTTCAGATGTTTGGTGTTTAGGAAACACTAAGCAGTGTGTTCACTGCTGTATAATCTGGAGAATGAAGGCATGTTCTTCACTGTTACAGATTTACAATTGCAATCAAGCATTTATTTGTTTCCTTTGTCATTTCCTTTCTGTGCCAGTTCTGTTGAACAATAAAATGTGACAGTATCAATAGTTAAGGTGTGGTCATTAGTTTACTGGAACCTAATATAACAGTGCAAATAACTTCTTAGTCTTTGCTTCTGTCTATTTCTGCTGGAATTTCTGTATGAGTCCAGATTTGGTATCTATGACTTTTAAAATATGTTTCATGTCATCTTCCGGGAAGTGAAAAGAAAGACTTTGCTTAAACTCATTCTCTAAATAAATTTTTTTTCTGTTCCTCAGTCTTTTCTACCTTTTTAGGAATTTTTTGGTAAAAGTATGAGAAGATAAAGTGAAATATTACCCATCATGCAATAAGTCTTCTTGTATATCATTGTACTTTTTGTCTTAAGCAGAGTATTCTGGATCTTCACGTCTATAGCTTCAGTGCTGCCAATAATGTTTTGTCTTCTGTGGTTTGGGTGGATCTGGATTTGGAACTGTGTTTTTGTTGGAATGCCTCTGCATTGGATCCCTGCAGTTTTCAGTGCTTGGAAAAGTTATAACCTACAATGGAGGACAAAGTAAACCCACCATCAAAGGGGAAAAATTAAATCTCTGTTTATTCACCTGCATGCTAAGATGAATCTTATTCATAGCAGCTAGCTGAAATATTCTAGATATTAAAAGACTTGGAAAAAAGTGAATTTTTTTGCATGCCTGGGACTTTGTTCCAATAGGATTTGTGTCCCAGATGTTGATTTGCACCAGCAATATGCTGGATGAAATTTGTGTTGAATGTGCTATCAGATAGTGGCAAAGAATATGTACGTGGGAAAAATGCATTTCTGTTCAATTTTGTAATTAAGGAATAGGCTGTGATAGCCTCTGCATTTCTGAATGACTATAGCATGGGAATCTGAAATGGAAAAGTCTGAGAATGATGTCCAAATGACTTTTAACCATCTGAGAGGTGAAAAAACACTGCCTTGTGGACTCTACTGGCCAGGCCTCCCCACTGGCATGGTGTTATGAGGAAAGAGTAAAAGTTTGTTTTGTTTCCTTTTGTAGCTTTCACATCAGCACTATATATAAAGAGTTGGTCCAAGGTATAATAAGTCTAGCTTCTAGACTTCTAGCTTCCAGAAGAAGCAGGACTATTTTTCTGTATTAGAAATGTAACTCTCAGCCTCAGTTTGAGCATCTGTTCATGCTTCCCAATGAAATTTATTTTCAGTGGAAGGCAAATAAAACATCCACTTGAAATAATCTGGGGAACACAGTGGTTTTCATGTACTGCCTTCCCTGCATACATCTCTTCCCACATACAAAGCCTACAAGGAGCTCCTGTGCCTCATATCTGCGTAAGACATAGTAGATGTAAGTGAAAAAGAGGTAAATCCTCAGCTGAGGAATGTGATTTTTTTAAAAACCTGTTTGGGAGGACACAGCACTTGGTTTTGAAAGCCCACAGTTTGTGCTGTAGGTGGTTTAATGCCAGCTCTGTGCAGGCTCCCTGTGTGAGCAGCCGGGCTCGTCAGCAGGCACGCTCCTGCAGCAGAGCTGAGACGGGTCAGTCACTGCGTGGTGGCCTGAGGGAGGGGAGCTGCAGCTGTCCCTTCACTGACACCAGCCTGCTGGGCCACTGTCTCATGAAAAGAGGAGATCTCCTCAACCCTTAGTGTGGGGAGATTTCCTTGACCCTTAGTATTTCGTTTGTCTGTCAGTGTCCCAGGAAGGCTGAGACCCTTGTGCCCAAGCAGTCTGTCAGTGTCCCATTCATTACGGGGACCTGTCACTGAACAGATCAGAGGGTGGTTTGACTGACTTAGGCAGGGACACACACCAACAGCACAAAGGAGACCCCTCAGTGGGGTCTCCCACTTTATTTGAGGGTGTTACCTGCTGCCAGGGACTGCTTGTGCCCGTGAAGGGTTCAATACTATCAGTGTTATGGAATAACCCTCTTTATTAATATGAACTTGTGACAGATTAAGGTTTGAGGATTGCCAGTGATAGTATCTGACTGCAAAAATGTATTCAAAGCAATATTGCTAATCCCCAATAAAAGTATTTGGTGTGCATAGAGTATGGTTCTAACCCAGCAGGTGTCCCTGTGTGTGGGAGGGAAACAGGTTCAGCCCATTGGCTGGTCCCAATGACAGGGTCTTCCCTGACATTTCCCCATTCTCAACTTACTTACTCTTTCTTTATGTTTAGGTGGAACTTGAGTGTTACTGTGTTACTGAGTGGTGTAAAATTATCTTGCTTTGCTCTTAAAAATACAGTAAAAAAACCATAGAGCACATATTTAGTGATGAATGGTCATATCTTGGAGTCGGGTAACTTTGGATGCAGATTAATATTATAATTAGGTTACAATGAACGAGGAGAGCATTTTCACCACACTTGCTGACTCAGCAGCTGGACACCTTGTCCTGTCTCCCCTGGCTGATGGATGCTGTGTGGTTTCTCAGCTGCAGGGTACCATCGAGCTCCCCTCCCTGCAAGGATTTCTACGGAGCCTGGCTGAGGTGTCTCCACCCCACTCCACCCTCCGTTCCCTCCCGCTTGGTTGCAGATCAGATGTGTGGGGAGTCATTGTGCAGCATTCCAGCCAGGGAGCAGCAGCTGTATTTTACCCTGTAATTTCCATAGCATTACAACTTGTGTTAGGATGTGAATGTAACTTCTCAGTTTCTGCTTATTTTACCCCCAGCTCTCTTTCCACTAAGACAAAAGAGCGTCGCCATTGCATGGAGGGCATTTCAGAGAGAGCTGAACATTGGGGTAGATCTGAGGGGTAGAGCTGGGACAGACTGGCTGTCTGGCCTCTGTCCCATCACTTGATTTGTGCAGTCTTCATCAGATGTGAATAATCTGTGCTGTGGCCAAAGTCAATGATTGTGGTGCTCTTCCTCCCTCTCTGAATTGCTGGGGTTTGAGGAAGAACAGCAGCTTCTTTTTAAGGAGTGGTTTGGGGGATTTCTACATTTTACTCTCTAGACGTGTTAAAAGGAGGAAGTGTAATTAATGTAAAATCAAAATAACAGCGTTTGAGAGACAAGTTGTCCTTCAAAAGTACTGCATGTTAAAAGTCCACTTGAGTTTTCTGATTGGAATTTCTTGAGGTTACTATACATGAAGCTACTGACATTTCATCACATTATCTGGGACTTACAAAGTATCCTAAAACCCAGTGGAGTTTATACAAAGCTGATATCATGAATATTTTTATGGAGACTGAAGATGCCGGATAAGAAAAAGACTTTTGAGATTTGAAGTAGACAAAACTGCCCAGAGCTGTGCAAATTGTACACAATTGGCAGATCTTGTCCGTGTTTCAGCACTGTTAGACCTATAGGGTTTCTAAAAAAGCATCAGTCTATCAACTCACAAGGAGATGAAAGAGAGGTCATCTTGGAAGGACTCTCCTCAGTGTGATGAAAACTGAAGCAGCCACTTTACAAATCAGCAGCTTAAGTTGATTAAAAGAAGTGACTGGTTCATTTGTTAGAGTAATGCAATTTCTTACTGTATCTGAAATGGATTGGCCTATAAATTAAAATTCAGAAACGGGATTGGCAACATACACATGATTGTGCATCATGTAAGATTTTTCAATACCAAAATGAGTCCTTGATGGGAAATGGATGGGGAACTAGGCTTTGAAAGAAGTGACCTGTGAGTGGTATTTGTGAACCAGTTGGTTGGTAAGGCTTGGTTGCTGTTTTTTATTTTTTTCTGGACAGGCTATTTAGCGGTCCTGTTTGCATGAACACAATGGAGCAGGATTTATTGTATTTTATTATTTTATTTTATTTATATTATCTTATTTTTCTGGTCTCTGAGGATACTCTGTGGTTGTGATACAATAGTTGTTTCTGTAGTTGTTTTTTAGGAAGGCAGGTGATGGGTGGTGTTTGTCACCTGCAACAGATGTTGTTTTTTCCATCCTGTAGACAGAATGAACTTCCCATGGATAAAACGTAAATTGATGACAGATCTGGATTTCCATACTGGAAAGACAAGTACCATTAGTGGGGAACAGTGGGGAAATGCAATAGCTCTGAGCAACCAGGCTGCTCCATTTTCAGAGGAAGAGGAAGTGTCTAGGAACTAAACAGAGAGAAATTGTGGAAGAGAATTCACATCCGAAGTAGAGGAAGGAAGCAGCATTCAGGAGCATTAACGCAAGTGAGGATTGGTAGACGGCGAGCAGTGGGCAGAAGAGGAGTTAAATGTTTCCAGATGACAGTAGGTATCCAGAAAGTGAACTATGAGAGATACCTTTAAAAGCTCCAGATGGTCAAATGAGAAAAGATGGCTGAGATACCTCTGTTAGTAGCAGTTCATCCCAGCTGGAAAGAAAATCAGTAATGTTTTCAAAACATCTAAGTAACCAAGCATCCTGAAACCAACATATGTGTCGCTTTACTGGTAAAGTAGACTTCTGAACTTGGTATGCAATGGTGCTAATGCCTGGAGTCACTAAATATTGCAAAATATCTCAACATGTAGATGATTTCTTGAGGCTTGCCAGGGTGCTGAAGGAGAGTAATATCAAACTGATCCTCGTAGTGGTTCTCCATGTCATGGTGGTGGGGAGAACCATATAGAATATTCTGAAAGTATTCAGCTGGACAGCTGTGTAGCAACAGTAAAATGTTTTGATTTGGAGGTGGAATAAAATGCCACTGTCTTTTGAGTATACATGGAATAAAGACAAGTCTGTTGGAAGCCTACACTAGAATAACCAGAAGGACATTATATCAGTAATGAGATAATGAAATGAGCTGATAAGTGAGAGTAGTCTAAGCATAAAATTTTGATACTGAAAATAGAATGAAGATCTCCAAAGGAAGTGAAGTAATAATGACCAGGCAAAATTGCTCACTTACAAGCAAAATTTGATGAGATTTGTACCAAACTCATTTATGTGAAATGCCACCCTACAGTTAATCTGTCTTCAGGGGAAGAGTGGAGAACATGCGTTTTCTCAGTTGTGAAAAACTTTAGAGAAAATGGTCCTGAGTGTTGAAGGCCTGGTGCCCTGGGAAGGAACACTGAGTGATCTCCTATGTAACAAAAAAATGGCTGTGTCCTACCCAGAGCAACATGGTACTTGGGAAATTGTATCTTCATGGTCAAAACAATTTACATAGCACATGAATGTTTCAGGAAAGTAAAATCTAGTGTAAGTAGAGAAGTTGTATCGCTTCTTTATTTGGTATTGGTATAGTTGCTTCTCCAATGCTGAGCTTTTTTTTAGTATCCATAAGCCTGTTGATAAAATTGTAAGGGATTGATCAAAGTACTGGTTACTTTGCCTTGCGGTGAGACATTCTGGAATCGTTCTCTGTTTATCTTACCCATGAGAAAGCTAGGACTTGACCTGATCAGAGGGTCTGCACTGGGAAAAAAAGTTGAAAAACTGTTAACAAACTGGCAGGCAAAGTTATAAAAAGGTCCAGTGGTTGGTCCTTGAAGTTCAAAATTCCTCTGCACATTTTCAACAGTGTGAGTGATTAGCCCCTATGATATCTTAACAAAGGTTGTGGTGGTTGCCTTACCACTGACAATTTAAAAATTAAGATTGAATGGTTTCTTAAATGATATGTTTCAGTAAAGCAAAAGTTCTGTGGCTTCTTTGTACAGGGCATTGGCCTAATTTTTCATAAAAATCCCCTTTGACCTTGAATTTTTAAATTCTCTTAAAGATAATTACTAGAAACAAACTAGTCTTTTTTTTTCTTTTTCTTTCTTGAAGTTTTCTACCTAAAACTTACTTTGTATTTTACAAAATTCTAATGAAAAATAGGTATTTTTCTTGGCCAGCTTCTGTTCATAGCCAGTCAGATGTTTTTCAGCTGTAGTGAACTTGCAGTGTTACAATCTTAATGCTTTGGTATATTGTGTAGTATTGGTTAATCTATAAGGCTGTATTTTTTGTTCAATTCCTTGATGAAGACATAAGCCAAGCACAAGTGTATTTTGTTGAGATATGTATGGGATATCTTCAAAGCATTAATTGAATTCAGGATTATGAAAGCTACTGTTTTGCAATAAGTGCAGCTTGTAGTGGTCTTCTAGTTCCTCACCTCTGAGTCCTATCTGCACATCTCATGTTTACAGTGGTAAGTGTCTTGGAGACATTTCTGCTGCATCTGTACTAAAATCCAGTTACCAGCATTCCTGTGGCTGCAAGCCCAGTTAGGGTGAGAGTGTCATTAAGCTGGCCATTGTATCAGCAAGCTCAGTTTCTGGCTTCAGAGAGGTCAAAAGACCAAAGACTGCCAAAGAGAGACACAGTGACCAGATAGCAAGTGATATTAGGGACATAGTGAGCATGTTAGCCTGGCTCTCTAAAGAAATATATGCTAAGGAATTACTTTACTGCTTGTTTCTCTGCCAGCATCTCTTCTTTCTCCAACTGGTTTTGGATTCATTTGTCTATTTCTGCCTGGTTTTTACAGAAGCATGAAAATACCAGGTTCTTGTGGTGAGCTGAAGCACCAGGTTCAAAAGAGCTTGTGACACCCAACAAATGGGTATATGAGAAAGACACAAATTAGAAGCAGTTGTAGTATGGGCTGCAGGACAGTAAGATCACAGAAAATGAAATGCTCTAAGTTCTCTTGCTTACAGAACAGCTTATATTCTTGTGGGGAACAGGCTGGACTCCTTTTGATTCTCTTGTGATTTTAAATAGTCATAACAACTCACTTAAAACTGCTTCAGCAATGTGGCTTAAATACATTTGATCTAGACAAGAGTTAAAGTAATTAGCTGACATTTGATTTTGCTTGATATGGATCCAAACCATGAAACTTTGAACACCCTTAGGATTCAGAAGTGTTTCATTCAGTGTTTGGGTACTAGTCTGTGTTCTCAAGTAACCTTTTGAAACTTGGCAAATTTAATACCAGATTTAAAATAAAGGCACTACATGGGGAATCAAGTCTGTAAATGTTTTTTCTTTAACTGTAGAGGTGCTCTGGACTATAGTTGTAGAAGCAGAAGGAATAGAAAATGCATTACCTGTATTAAGGTGTGTGCTTGTGTTTATGTGCAGTGTTCACACCTGTGTACATACTTACATGGCTGTACAAAACATTACTCCTGCTGCAAGGACCTTACAGTCTTAATAGAGAACCAGGGCAATCATGTGCTTTGAGAGCCAGAGGATGGTGCTAACTTACAGCATGTGTGCATTTTCAGTTTTATCATGTGATGACAGCAGCACTCTGACACTGGTTAACATTTGTGGGCCTTGTGGAAGGAGCAAGTCTCCATGTGGGGTTTGGCTGGAGGAGACTTGCCTGCCTGGCACACAGAGATGAGGAGGCAGGGTTGAAATAAGGATGAGTAGCATGATGTTTTATATTGCCTGTGATGCAGTCAGTAATCAGGAATGTGATAGACCATGTTTTTTTATAAGCTTGTTATTTTTTTCTTGCAAACAAAGATAGAGGGGAAAAAAAAGAAGTGATGAAGAAATTAAAAAGGAAGTATACAGATGTTTCTGTTGAAGGCGGAGGTGTTTGCTTCCTCTTCACACAGCAATTATATGTGAACTGGAAAAGCTGTATGTGATAACAAGACATCCAATTTGCTGTGTTAAGAAACTGAGATGGGAAGGGAAGACTTTCAGGCAGGGAAGATTTTGTAGGATTTAATTATGGCTTGTGTATATAGGGCCAAAAGAGGCACAGCTAAGTGGGTATCTTCAAGATGGCATCCTTACGTGACCCCAGTGCTATGGTATTTGATTTGTTAATGTATATGTTCATTGTCCAAGTAGTTAGTTAGTAGATCGTAGCACAATTTTCCCTGGCTCTGGGAGATACTGAAATAGTGGAAAGGTTGCAGAATTCAGAGCTTCTCGTGAAGCTCTGAAAAGAAAACAAGCAACAACAACGTGGAAGAGGATTGATTCAGTGGTACACACTTTACAGTAACTTACTATATGCAGATTACCTGGAAATTACTCAGTTTAATGCCTAAGCAGCACAGTGGGAAGTTTCCAGATTCTTTCATGAAGTTTGTTCTTTGTAATGTAACATACAAATCATATTATCTTCCCCTTATCATTATAATTCTTAATTGATTTTTAGTTTCTTAATGTGCTAAAGAAAGAAAAAAGCTAGGAGATCAAAGCTAGGGAAATTCATCAACATGTGACCATTAATGAAGTGATGATTTTGAACACTGTCCAAATTCAATGTATGAGTTAAATAATTGGTAAGTAACAATAAATACAACATATCTGAGGATTTCAGAGCAGTTAACAAGTTTTGAATCTCACAGCATTCCTATAAGAAGGTAAAAAAATGCAGCTATAGAAATAAAAAATAATTTTTTAAGGCTGCTCAGGAGATGAAGAAGGAGGAGGGTCCAGATGTCATGGTTTGGGAAACCTAAACAACTTACAGAATTAATACATTTCTGAACTCTTTAATATATTTTGAGTTGACCTTAAACTGTGAAAGGTGTTTCACCCATTTCCTGAACAAATAATAGCGTAGGATAATGGAAGATCATTTTGTGCTGTTAGCTCCTTTTCTATGGAGCTGAAACCCAGAGGAGTCAACATAATTAAATTTGCCTGCAGAAAGAAAGGGTTGTCAATAAAGACATCTTACTAGAAATAGACAGAAAAGGTGCTTGGGAAGAGTAACATGTGGGAGTAATAAACGGAGGTTGGACAGTAGAGTCAAACTCAGACACATTTTGTGGCCAAGAAGTCAGAATTTTCATGGAGATCCATGAGAGAAGATGCCAAAGAAACCTACATGGAGGCCTGATATGTATCTGTTCCAGAGCCCAATACTTGCTCCACAAGATCATAGAATTGTTTAAGTTGGAAAAGACCTTTAAGATCATTTAATACAGCCATTAACCCAACACTGCCAAGTTCACCACTAAACCATGTCCCTAATCACCATATCTACACATTTTTTTAATAACTCCAGGGATGGTGATTCAACCACTTCCCTGGGGAACCCTTTCCAAGGTTTGACAACCCTTTCCATGGAACAAGTTTTCCTAACTTCCAGTCTAAACCTCCCTGGCACAACTTGAGGCCGTTTCCTCTCATCCTATTGCTTATTACTTGGGCGAAAAGACTGAACTCTACCTTGCTAGAACTTTCTTTCAGGTATTTGTAGACTATGATGTGCTTCCTGACCCTCCTTTTCTCCAGGCTGAACAACCCCAGCTCCCTCAGCAGCTCCTCATAGGACTTGTGCTCCCGACCCTTCACCAGCAACATAGCCCTTCTCTGGACATGCTCCAGCACCTTGGTGTCTTTCTGGTAATGAGGAGCCTAAAACCCAACACAGGTTTTGAGGTGCAGCCTCACCAGTGCCCAGTACAGAGGTACGGTCACTGCCCTGGTGCCCTGTCACACTATTTGTGACACAGGCCAGGATGTCACTGGCCTTCTTGGCCACCTGGGCCCACGCTGGCTCATGTTCAGCCTCTGAGCAGATTTCCAGCCACTCTTTCCCCAGCCTTTAGCATTGCATGGGGTTGTTGTGACCCAGCTGCAGGACCCAGCACTTGACCTTACTGAAACAAATAGTGTCAGCCTTGGTCCATAGTTCCAGATCCCTCTGCAGAGCCTTCCTACTCTCTAGCAGATCTACACTCCTGCCTAACTTATCTCACCTCCAAACTGGCAGAGGGATCGCCTCATCCGGATCCTCAGTAAAGACATTAAACAGGACTGGCCCCAGTATTCAGCCCTGGAGAGCACCACTGGTCCTCAGCTGCCAGCTCTGCTTACCACCACTCTCTAAGCCTGGTCGTCAGCCTGGTTTTTTGCTAAATGCAGAGCACACCCGTCCAAGCCGTGAGCAGCCATTTTCTCCAGGACCATGCTGTGGGAAATGGTGTCTAAGGCTTTACTAAAGTCCATGTAGAAACATCCACAGCCTTTCCTTCATTTATTTTGTGGATCATCTTGTCATAGAGGAGAATGAGGGCAGTCAGGCAGGACCTCCTGCTGACTGTCATATCATATAACATCTGATAACATCTTGTCCTGGGTGTGCTGCATGATGGCACTAAAATGATTTGCTCCATGACCTTCTCCAGCACTGAGGTCAGACAGATGGGCCTGTAGTTCCCTTATCCTCCTTCTGACTCATCTTCTAGATGGGTGTCACATTGGCCAACCTCCAGTCAGCTGGGACCTCCCTGGCTGACCAGTAAATGATCCTCTACCAGCTCCCTCAGTATCCTTGTGTGGATTTAATCCACATAAAACTGGATGGGTCTAAGTGGTGTTGCTGACCATTTCCCCATGGATTATGAACGCTTCATTCTGCTCTCTGTCCCTGCCTTTCAGTCCAGGGGGCTGGGTACCAGAAAAAGACTAGTCTTACTACTGTTGCAGACTGAAGAAGACATTACTTTTCCTTATCCTTTGTCACTATGTTTCCCCCCACATTCAATAAGGAATGGAGGTTCTCCTTAGCTCTACTGCTGTTGCTAATGTATTTATAGATAATAATTTATATTGTTACTGTTGTTTATGGAAGTAGCAGATGAAGACCTTATTGGGCTTTAGCTCATATAATTTTTTCCCTCATGATATCCTTGGTGTCCTCCTGAACTCTCTGCCCCTTCTTCCAAAGGTTATGAACTCTGCTTTTCTTTCCCCGAGTTCCTGCCACAACTCTCTGTCAGCTAGTCTTCTTTCCCCCTGGATCACCTTTCAGCACGTGGCACCAGCCTGCTCCTGTGTCTTTAGGATTGCCTTCTGGAAGACTTTTTAGCCTTCTTGGTCTCTGTTCCCCCAAGGCAGAGGTTTTGGTGACCCCCTTCCTTACTTCACCAAGAACCAAAAACTTGCCATTTGGTGATCACTATGCCCAAGATGGGCGTAGTGACCTCCAACCACCACATCCCCCACAAGTCTTTCTCCATTCCCCAACAACAGGTCCAGCAGTTACCTTCCCTAGTTTGCTCCCTTGCCAGCCCTGTCAGGAAGATATGTGCCCCCACGTTCCAGGAGTCTCCTAGGCTCTTTCCTCTTTGCTGTGCTGTGTTTTGAACAGACATCTGGTAAATTGAAGCTCCCCGTGAAAACAAGGGTGAGTAGTTAGACTTCTCCCAGCTACTAAAAGAATATTTTATCTGCCTCTTTCTCCTGACTGGGGGGTCAGTTGCAGACTCCTGCCATGATACCTGCTTTGTTGGCCTTTTCCCAATTCTTACAAACACTCAACCCTATCCTCACCATCACTAAGCTCTAGAGAACCAAAACACCCCTACCTCTGCTGAGACAGCAGACTGACAGATCTTGCTAGCACCCTGTCCCTCAGGCATTGGCATACTGCTCTCAGATTTCAGTGAGCCTTGTTTTATCCTTTTCTCCCTTCAAATCTCTTTAAAGCTCTTTCAGTGAGCCCTGCTAACTCCTGTGGAAAGATCTTTTTCTCCCTTTGTCTGTTGCCAGCAGGCCTACTGTTTTGTTCCCTTTACCTATATCCATATGTCTAGCATTTATCTGTATACATAGATATATGTCCATGTATATATATATATAGTAGCCTTTAGCTATAGTAATGCTCTTCAGCAATTGGCCTGGCCCTAAGTCAAAATCATACACATGATTTCAGCTGTTTTGAACTCCAAAAAAACCTCTGAGTAGTGAATAAGTTTAGGCATCTTTCATACTTTTGCTTTGTTCCTTATAACTCTTTTGTTATTCTCTGAGGAACCTTGAATAAGCTGGAGGTAAAGATTTAGTGAGAGTGACATCCCAGGAGACTAAAAGAGAAGTCAGAAGTCTACAGGATTGCCCACCATGTGTTAAGCAACAATTGCTTTGGTGTACATGGTCACATATTTGATGTGGTTACTGTAGGGCAATCCCTGCTGACAGTGAGAGGAGGGATGCATCCATGCCTAGCTCATCATTTGTTTGTTTGTCTTCTTGTATGTCTTTGAAGAGGTGGGTTGGGAATGAAAATAATTACAAGATGAAGTGTAGGAAAAGTTATATCTTAAGTCTTTTAGGCAATAGGAGATGGGAACTGTTTGAGGAGTGTAAGGCAGTTGGTCTGTTAAGGTGTCTCATTACAGAAGGGTTAACAGAGTGCTGAAGAATCATACGTATACCATGAAGGGTAAGGATTCTTTTCCCATCAAGAGGATCTCACCTGGTGAGACTGGTACCAGAGGACTCCAACACTCAGAGAGTGTCCCACTGACTGAGCTGTTCCACACCAGGTTGCTTTGCTTCTTGTCCTGCCTGCCACCCACTAGGATTATTTGTACGAGATGGGAGCTGAGTGTTGTCATGGTGAACTTAGTGAGTCCCGTGTGGGGGATGGGAGCAAAGAGGGAATTGGAATGTGGTGTGCAGATGTGTGAAGGTGAGAGTAAAGCTTATCAGCTTCTGGTTCCAGAGGGTGGTGGGCTTTTCCTTGTTTTTTTCCCTGACTCTGCTGATGAAGTCATCAGTTGAACAACCTCAGTTATCCAGCCATACAAGGTAAAACTGCCAGATCACTACATAAGGGTGTGAATAATTTTAACTATTTAAAAAAATAACAATTAAACGTAAGTCCTTTTGGTGAGCTGCTCCCTGGGTGGCCTCTATTAAAAACCTCTTGAGACCCCAAAGACACACTCCTTTGTTGCATAATATTTTTCTTTTGTTTTCAGTAAACCAGGTTTGAACTGGAAAATTCTGTGAAGTCCTGTAGCCAATTTAATATTTAAAACAGACTTACGAAGTTATGTTGGTTTCAGGAATGTCTTGAGTCATCCTCCCTCTGCTAACCTACTGTGCTGACCCAGCACCTGAGAAAGACTTGACAGCCCACGGGGACAAAGGAGTGTTCTGGAACTCTGCAGAAAGGCAGGATAATAAAAGCTTGTAAGAACAAGGAGTGTTGTGGCTGAAGTTTGTGTTGCAGTTATCAGCCAAGTAATTTAAAAGAAAAAAGGAAAATAATCCAACAAAATCAGAGCACAGACTTGAATGCACCGCAGCTGGTGACCTAAAATGGTAACTTGCACTAAATGTGTTCCTTTGGTAATGTCTGTGCATATGGTTTTCAGCCCATTTTGAGTAAAAATTTGTAGAAGAACACTCTTAAAACTTAATAAGGCTTCTCTTTTTTTGAAAAATTTGTCTTGATACTCCGATCGAGAAGAGTCTACAAGAAGACAGCTCTTCTAGGACCCTGAAATTGAGGGGACAGCACACCTTGCTAGTGCAGTACCTGTTCTGCAGAGGCTTCTGTACACTGAATATTGCTTGCTTCACGTATCAGAAATTACATTGGTGGTGTTGCTCAGTTTCCATGGGCTTATCATTCCATGTGCATTTATCAGGGTGCTGAATTCTTATATTTTGTTGCTGTTGTATGCTTAAGTCTCCAGCTTCAAACCAGAACCCAGCATTGCGTTTTTATTTAACTTTATACTGTGAGCTTTTTAAAGCTTGCTCTCTGCTTGCCTGTGCCTGTATTTTAAATGTGTGTAAAATCATTAAACTGCCCTACATACAATTAAAAATGTAGAGATTACGTTTCTTTTTATTCAGTGCCAGTGCAGATGTCTGAAAGTGAGTGCACTTTCAGAACCCTCCTTTCGAAACTTTTTGTAGTCATGCAAAAGATGAGTAACACTTTAGAGGATAGAGGACCACCAGCCAAAATACTTTTCAAATGATCTTAAAGTGTAATTTATCTTCTTATTTTGCAGCTAACTATGGACCAAATCCAATTTGCAAAGGTTGCTTATCTTGTTCAAAGGATAATGGGTGCATCCGATGCCAACACAAGTTGTTCTTCTTCCTGCGAAGAGAAGGGATGAGGCAGTACGGTGAATGCTTGCACTCCTGCCCGTCGGGGTACTACGGCCTTCGGACCCCAGACATGAACAGATGTTCAAGTGAGTTGGGTTTTGAACCCTTTTGAACGCTTTTGTCGGAAGGCCGTAATTCACGCTCGGTTTTTAAGATGACATGTTGTGAAACAGTTGTGTTTTCACAGATGTCTCAAGATCGTCTTAAAAACTTCTTTGCTAAAGAAGGTCCCAGCTCATTCTGAGATGCATAACATTCAGCAGATTAACTAGTTGATGAATTGACCTATTTTTTGTTCTTGTTATTATTACTACTTCAATTAGAAGGGTGATTTATGGAAAAAAAATAAATGATTCACGCAGATACTCCTAGTTTTAAGAAATAAATTCCCACTATATGAAAATAAAAAGGATTCAGAATGAATTTAACATGTAGGTACCTGTCAGTAAAAACACTAATATATGGGTGGGCTTCTTGTCATATTTTTTGTTCCCACACAAATTTCAGGTGACCAGACACCTCAGACCAGACATGCTTTAATATGTAAGTGTTGCTAATTTAATAAAACAGATGTACTATTAAAAACAAGCAAACAACCTTTCACTTTTAGTGAAACATTTTATTTGGAAATTTACAACCTGCTAATGTGCAACAAGATTCCCTATTTGCATGTTTGTGCCTAGAAGCACAACTGTTAAAATCCTCGAGTGCTCTGGTATCTCACATTATTTCACCTCTGTCTGGCAATTGTGCCTATTCACATTGATTTTTCCATATGCTCATATGTGGAGTATTACCCATATGGATTATTAATCTTTGCTGTTACCTCTAATTCCTCTTTAGGGGGAGAATGTTTTTCTCACAGCCTAACCAGAATCAGGTCACCTGACATAAGAACCCGAAGTGAGAAATAGCTTTTCTTTGTTTCCTGCAATAATCAAGTGTCTGTTAAATGTGTGGCACCTTTCCCCTAATGCTGTGCCATGTCATGGGGAACACTGAGTTGTGAGAAAGCGTGTGCTGGTTTTCACATCACACGTAATCTCACATGAGCTCACTCAGTGGCAGTCTGGGCTGGAGGAGGAGCGCTTATGGCCGTGCTTGGACCTGCCCCAAGCTATCCCACCTCTTTCTCCCCCATTCCCTGCATGGGCTCCGTGGCTACAGTATTCCCAACTGCTGTGTAATATTGCACAGTGCTGCCTAATCTGTACCAGGTGGTTAAGTTTTGATAAAAAATTAAATGAGACAGTATATGGTTTGTGCGTCCATTCTGCAAAGTAATTCAGAATCTTGGCCTTAATTTTCATAACACATTTGTGAGTTCAACGACTCCTCTACTTGAAACCTGTCAAAACTGGGCTGTAAATACTTCTCCATGTAAAAATATATTCTGAATATATTTGTAGGTTTAGGAAATAGATTAATTTATTTGTATTAGCCTGTACTGTGCTTGTGAGAAAGGTGAAGTAGTCTGTATTGGCAGTAATCTTTACTTTCTTGGAAAGAAAAAAAAGTTAATTGCAGAAGGTGGAGGGTGAATTCAATGTAATATTTTTTTTTGGTTTTACCACTTATGCTTTGACCACTTATGTCCTTTTCCCCTGAATTACAGGATTGATTTTGAAAAGCATAAATGCCAACTGTGTCTAACCCATATTGGCACGTGTTGAGCACTTGACGTTTGTCTCAGCCTTATGCCTTTGACAGTCTCCTCCTGTGAGAATAATGATGCAGTTGCATTTATGGATGAGTCCTGGTTCCCCTCTGATGATTTTTGTATTGTATGTTTTTATGTTAGTGTAATTGCTAACTGGTGTATTTATACATCCCTTTGGGGTTTTTTCTTGTTTTGGTGATCCTGGTTTGCACATATGAAGCATTGTGGACCCACAGACATTTTGTTGATTGAAGTTGAGCTGAAATAAACATCTCTAAAAATTGAATAGATTTCTTCCTACTTGCTCTTCTTAGGTATGCTTACAGATTCCATTGCTCAGATAATATCATCTCAGCTAAAAATAATAAAAATTTTGGCTATGTTAAAATCCTTATGGGAGTTATAGGGCTTGAATTACATAAACTGAAATAATTTCTGCCCTAATAATATCTTCATAGGCACAAAAGCTTTTAAACATTTTTTTTACTGGAACACTTTCCTGTTTTTGTTAGAGAAGCTATAGAACATATTTTTATGGAAATTGTCCCCTTGATTTTAAAAGCCAAAAACAGTCAGTGCCAAATGTAACACAATAAATAACACAGCCAAGTGCAGCAGCTCTAAAATGATGGAAATTTTGTATTTCAAGACAAATTTTCTTTTCTACATGTTAGCAGTATGTGTGCCTAGAATTTGCTAAGTGGTTCTAGACTGTTTTTCTAGTAACAGTGAATCATGAAATTTGTGGCTGCTTGTCTCTAGAAATCAATGTAGAGTTTCCTGCTGGATATGATTTCCACCTGGAACACTGCAGTATGAGAATGCCGTCCTTTTGGACATGAACTTGGAAGGTGTTGAATCTCTTCTGTGGAAGAATGCCCAAGAGACGAGCTACCCTTTGTTAAATTTCCAATAAATTTGTAATAATTAATGACTTTGAACTGAACTGCTCCAACAAGAGATAATCTCATGAGAAAAAGCAGAACTGAATTTCAAGAGTAAGATGATGAAACCTGTCAGTTCGATGGTTGGAGTGATTAATGGATCAAGACTATCTTGAACCTTTCAACTTAGTCCTTAGCCATAGTAACCTCTATAATTTTAGGAAGAGAAACTACTCAGAAACTAGAAATTACAGCTCCCTTCAGCTTTGGTGGACTACTTATTTGTATAGGTTCTCCCTCTTACTCCTAGGTGGGCCCAACATTGTAGTTTCCCCTTCCATTCACCGTCAGTAAAAACCAGATAGAGAGAAACTTTTAAACAAATTGAGCATTTATTAAACACACGTAGTTATTCAATGGATTAAGAAATGTAATGAGTTTTTTTTTTAACAGTGTTACAAAATAGCAAGACATCATTAATATGCTGTAGCTTGAAATATAATTATGTAGTATATTAGAGCATATGAGCCTTTGAGACTGTTGTAATTGCAATTGTAGCAGTTAAGCTGTTCAATTACCAAAAAGTTCTGCAGAGAATTAACACAGAACTTGTTTCTGATCAGTGTCAGATCAGTGCAGAGTGCTGGTGGACACTGGGATGGCAGTGTGAAGTTAGATCTGTAGCACCAATGCTGTTCCAGTGAGCAGCAGAGGGAGGGGAGCAGGAGTGAGTGTTACGGTCATGGGGACAATCTGGGGATTCGTGAAATGATAGAAGAATCAGGTTGTTGTCACTCCTAGTTTGTCTTCAGCTGCAGTTAAATTATCATTATGATTAGCACTCAGTAACCCTAAGCATTATGATGAATATCACTCTGATGACTTAATATTTTAATTTCAGAATTCTTATGGTATTCCTAATACTCTTTCAGTATTTTCCTCTAAATTGCATCTGATATGGATTAAATAATAGACCTTTCATGTTTGGAATAATTTATTTTCATAGGAAAAATATGAAAATAAACTGTCTTGGTTGAAATCTCCACGCAGCCTTCATCCAACCTTCACTCTACCTGACCCTCACCTACTAAAGCTCCTAAAAGATAGTTATCTCAAGGACTGCTGTGAGCCAATGGAAACTGGCATTGCAGATAAAGCAGAAAATACAAACAAGATGGGAGTTTTGAAGTATGACCAAAACTGAGAGGGGATTTATTCATTCATTTAATGTTTAAATATGGGTTATTCACATAGGTACTCAGGTTAAATAGCGATAGTTTTACAGAGGGAATCCCCAGTGTAAAGGGAGGCGGCTTCCACCCGCCAAGCGTGTCTGTATCATATCAAACAGTAACTTCTGTTGAGAGTCTTTCCTTTAGTCCTTCTTCCACACACACAGTAAAGCTTTTAGCATGTTACTCCCAACATGTTTTTTGAAAGCAGTAGTTACAATGTTGTTTAAAATATGTTGTGTCACTTGGATGTGAGGGAGGGTTGCAAGATGCTGATTTTTCTTTTAATGTTCTGTTCTGCGTCTTATCATTGGGATTACACAATTTGTGAAAACCTCAATGTCTTTTCAAGTGTCTCAGGTGGGTGGGCAAGAGGCAAACGTTTTTTCTTAATATTTAAACACACAGAATGTTTGACTCAAGCATTGCATTTAATAAAATACTCGCAGTACACCTTGAGGATAACAAACCAGATTAGCAATTAAGTATTGTATATCTCCAGAGCAGCTCACCTAGTTGGTTTTGCTTGCAATTCATTAATCTAGGAAAGTAGTTTTGCAGGGTCACTGTGTAGACATTGAGCAGGATGCTGTTCTTTAGGGACTGGTTCAACCGTTGTGAAAAAGAAATTATTATTCTAAGGAATTTCCTATAAAGTGAAGTGTGGACAAGAGGCCCAACTTGTGCTGCTTATATGAACTTGAGTTTTAAAAGCCCCTTTGAAAAATGCTGGACACAGGAGTCGGTAGCATTCAGGTTATGTGTGGTTGTGTCTAAATAGAGCCAGCAGATGTTATCTTTGTCAGGGCAAGGCTTCAGAGTGATGCTCACATTCCTTTTAACCAAGCAAAAGTCAACACCACTTGAAATACACATTTTTCTTTTCATTTCTAATTTCTTGTCTAATGCCACAAGAAATCTGATTTTAAAAGCCTCATATTTCCCTAATTGCTAACAAAGAATTTTACACACTCACACTTGCACACATACTGTTTAAGTATTGTGGGATGCCCTGTTTTGGCCTGCTGGAGTTCAAGAATAATTATTAAAATCTGTGTCATAAAAATTGGCTAAATTTGAAGTGTTGATTGGAGATATTTACTAACCTGTTCCAGAATAGTGACCTTATAGTTTGTGCTTTTTTTTTCATTATAAGTGAATGAAGAATAAATGAGTGACAGAATTACTGAAACTATTATTATATTGTTGCATAACATGAATAAAAAATGCTTCTTGCTGTGGCTTCAGATAGCTGAAGAGAGGATACAGTTAATGTAGTTTATTTAATTTTGTTCACTGAAGAATTAGATTTTTTTAAAATTATTGTAAAATGATCGTTGCTGTTCCAAATATAATGGCTTATCCTTTTTAATCTTTGGTATATTTTTCCCTGATATTTTTGTAGCTACGTATGGTAAACATATGATCATTGATAACTAGTTAATTTTCAAGTTTACATGTTTTAGTATGGAATAGGATATTTCTGAAAAGCCTACACCTGAGTCTGTCATCTATTGCAGGTCATATTCCTCTTAAATTTTCAGGGCAATTCAATATTTCATTAAGACAATAGTGGTTTGGTTTGGTGTGTGGGTTTTTTTGGTTTGTTTGTTTTTTTGGTGGGTTTTTTTTTTTTTTAAATCTATTGGTGTTATGATGTATGTCTCCTAGTCATTTAAGAGTGCTTATGTTTTTTTTGTGGAGTAAGTGTCTCGATAATAGAGAGGATTTAAATCCAGAAAACTTGAGGCTTTTTGCACATGCATATGTGTAGACACAGACATCAGATGTACTCCGTGAAAGCATCCACTCAGCTATTTATAGGGTCAACTCACAGAAAAAAAAATGTATCCTGCTTTCAGTGATAAATTATAAACTGAAGACAATACATATAATACATGCACACTTCCCAAAATAATTTGTTGCATCTCGGTTTCATCTAAATTACTTACACATGAAAATAATTTATGTTGAGCGTATTTCCTCCAAAAATATGTCATTAACTCAAATATAACTAAACTAGAGGTTTTATCTACAGTTTGATTTTAAAAAATGGGATTAGAAGGACATTGAGGAAAATGTGGTAAACACAGGTGGTTACCTCTAGTTTTGTCTATATACCAGATGGATTTCAGGATGACAGAATTATAGCATTTCTGGCTTTGCTATTTTATTGCTTTATAAGTCATATATATTGCTTATATTGCATACTACTTCATTCTTAGTCTTATCCTAACTTTGCTGTCTCATTGTTCTTTATGACCCTTTTGATTTAGGATGCAGAATAGAAAACTGTGACTCCTGCTTTAGCAGAGACTTTTGTACCAAATGCAAAACTGGCTTTTACTCGCACAGAGGCCGCTGCTTTCGAGCATGTCCCGCTGGATTTGCAGCCTTGGAAGAGCTTATGGAATGTGTGGGTGAGTCTCCTAGCACAGCAGTGCTGCTGAAGTAGCTCTTTTGCCAGGTGGCCGTGTTCAAATATGGCACTACAATATGATGATGCTTAACATTTCCTATCAGGAAATACTCAGTAATGAATTTTTATTGATTTCTTTACTGATAATACTACTACATTTTTCCAAACTTTAAAATCCTGCTTCATGGGGAATTCATTGGGAATCTGTTGTGCATCAGAAAGTACATTCTGTCCTCTTAACTGTCAAATCACTTTGTATGAAGATTTGCAACTCAGAATTGTTTGAAGATTTACAACTCAGAATTCGTAAGATTTCAGGACTTGTGTCAGAACAAACTCTTTCTTTCAAGAGTATTGTTTGCATTTCATGATGGAGAGGGCTTGGAAATGTGAACTAATGAAGTTTCAAACCCAGGTGACAACCAAATAAGATCTGTATATTAGATATAGAAAAAAAAGTCAATCTCATTCTTTTAGGAGAGTTTTTCAATATTTGGAATTGTCATAACGTGTCAAACATAGAGTTTGATGTTCTTATATTTTTTGATTGGATTGATGCTGGCCAAAAAGATTCAGGTTCTGTAAGAGATTTTAATTTTGTTTCTAGCTTTTACCTGCTAATAGTAAAACAGTCAAGTGTTGCTTTCTAGCAGTGTACAGTGTATTCTAATTAAAAAAAGGAAAAAGAAAAAAACAAAAAAAAAAAACCAAAAACCCCCGGAAGAATTGCTCACTTGTGTTTTCTTTTGCTTAATCAGAAGGCTGTGAAGTGGGTCAATGGAGTGAGTGGGGAGCTTGCAGCAGAAATAACAAAACATGTGGATTTAAGTGGGGCCTGGAAACAAGGACAAGACAAATTGTGAAGAAGCCAGCGAAAGACACAATACCATGTCCAACCATTGCAGAATCCAGACGGTGTAAAATGGCGATGAGGCATTGTCCAGGAGGTAAGTGCAGCCCATGCCAGAAAAATCTTTATGAGCTGAAGGCCAAATTCTGTCTCTGTTCTGTCAGGCAAGGCTGAAAAGCTGCAATACTGCATCAGTCCTAGTCTTTATAGTGAGACTGCAGGGGAATGCTCAGCATGGGAGTAATCAGTCCTTCAGCAGACTGTGAAACTGTTTTTCCTGGTGTGGTACTGAGGGTTTTTCAAAGAGGTGCATCATTCAAGAACCATAACAGGTTGCAGTTTGAGCTTCAGCATGGAAACGATGCTGATGGTGGAAGAACAACTTGTTCTGCACAGGGTAGGGGAGATTATGATTCTAAATCTCTCTGCAGGTGGCACACACAGTGTTGGTGTAATGGGTATTTAAATTAAAAGAAGTTAATTACACATGGCATTGTTAGCTGAGGCTATTAGCTGGAACATGTTACTTTTTTTGAATATTGTAGAGTGAGGCCAAACTGTCACAGATGTGATACAAGAAGAACAGTGATAGATATCAAGGTTTTCAGCATGAAAATGCTTATGGCAGTTGCCCCAAGTAAATAAAATCAAATTTGTTTATCGTGGTGTTGCAAGACTTAAGTAGTGATGCTGATTTGAAAAAGGAAATCAAGTTTCATATTTGGGCTTGATTTTTTT
>WAAE01011051.1:0-13061 GCA_013400495.1 Nicator chloris
TGGGTGGGAGTGCGTGGGGAGGAGGCTGTGTCAGCTGGACACTGCCTTGCACAGGGACGAGCACAGAGGGAACAGCCGGTGCAAGGAGGCCCTTGTGTACGTCAGCACCGTGTGCTAGGTCACCAGGAAGGGTGGGCTGGAGCCAGGCAGATGTGATGCTCTGCTTTGGGCCTGGTGGCTCCAACACCATGCCTTCTCCTTTTTACATGTTTAGACCTGTATTTTGGTTGGTTTCTGGTTTTTGTTTGTTTTTTTTTTAATAACTATTATTTTTTGCCACAGTAGATAAAGCCACGTTCATCCAGTGCCCGTCTCCACTGTTCTCTGTCGGACACAGCACAGACATGATGGGGGAGCCATGCCTTGGTGGGGGGGTACACACATCTGTCTGTCCCTTGTCCCCTCTTTGATGATGTCCCACAGGGCCAAGAGGACAAGGGGGCAGGGAGTATATGACGACCCAGCTTTAAGGGGAAGGAAGCACCTAAGATTCACGAATGCTCATGGTTGAAAGGAATGTCAAAAGTCAGAGCATTTGCAAATAGGCACCAAGTTTTATTAGTAAATTGTTTAAATTAAATTACTTAATTTTTAAAAAATTATTTAAATATTTAAATTACACATGTGGCATGGAAATTGCAGGGTACCTTTTTATGGATAGGTTTCCCCATCCTGAAGATGGGGAAATTTTCCAGCAAATTAGTTATCATGCAGAGTCTGTTCTTTCAGGTCTTCCTGGAAATGGGTTAGAGGGGTTTGGGTGTCTTTAGTGGGCTTAATCCCACCCTATAGTCCACGCCCACTTCCTGCCACTCAGTCCTGTGCTTATGCTGTACTGTCTTGTGCTTACCAGCAGGACCTACAACAAAGGATGTTTTTCCAGTGCTGCCCTATCTCACCTTGTGCCCCATTCTTCAGCCACATCTTGTTCTTTCTCACGGCGTATTAATATCAACAGTCTTTGCTTGACTCCACAGCCATCCAATTGTCTATGTTTGAGACATACACATTAGCTCTCTTATGTTCTTGGAATAGAATGCTCAGTAAGTTTTACTTTGGACTGCAGTTTATAGGGTCATTAGAGAGTGGGCTTTAGTCATAGTAATTTTCCATCCTGGCCACAATTTGAGTTGGTTGAAGATTCAACAACAAGATACTATTCCACTTGGGTTTTTACTCAGGCAAGAAAAATATGTTTCCAAGTCTTTTCATTAAAAGACGGATGCTTGATAAACATCTGTTAGTTCCTTGGAACAGATTAAATCCAATAAACTCAAGAGGGCCTTAGCCCAGGTGCTGTTTGTGAAGGCCAAGGCCAGAGAAGCATTTCTCAGGTCTTGGTGTTGCCTCGGTGGTGGCAGGGGCATGCACCACCACAATCCAGTACATGACTGAACTTCTCTGGTCCTTTACAGGTCCTTTATAGGGCCGTGGCCATGGGGACAAGCCTAGGACCCCCCAAGTGAGATGATGCTCCACTCACGAGTCCGTCAGGACAGGTTTGGGGGCTGGTGAGGATCCCTGCCTAGCTGGCACTGCAGGGCAGAGTGAGATATCTGCATGTGACACACTGCCAGAGTCCCCCACATGTCCTCTGACGCACTGTGGGCTTCCAGTACTCCATGCCCTGTATGTGGCCCCACACAACCCCCCATCATGTATCCTCACCTCTGAGTGGGGGCCAGGGACCCACACTCCCACACAGCCCCGTGGTCCCATGTGTCACTATACCTTCACGGAAGGCCCCTGCCTGTGTTCCCCTTAGCCCTAGGTAGCCCTATGACCCCCTCAACACTAGGGCTTCTTTCGCTTGGGCTGTTGCATGTGTCCCACAGTACCCCATGGTCTCGCTTATGTCCCGGTGACCGGCAGAGCGCGCCCCCTGCAGTCCAAGGTGTGTACCGGACCCCGCCCGCCTGACGCCCCCCGGCCCGACGGTGCCCAATGGGCAGGAGCGGGGGCGGGCGCTGCCGTTCGAATAACAGCGGCGGCGGCCCGGACCCTGGCGGCTTCGGTCTGGTACGGGAACATCAGTGCGAGCGGAGCCCCGGCGACGCCGGTGACGGACACGATCCCCAGCCACGGTCAGGGTACGAGGAAAGCTGACGCGGGGCGGGCCGCGGTGATTCCCTTGGCGGGTGCTCCGGGCCGCAGAGCGAGGCTGTGCCACAGGCGGGCAAGGCGCGAAGCCCTTGGGCCGCCGGGCACGACTGTGGCACAGCCTCCGTCTCGGGCCAAGCTCAGCGGCGTCCGCTTCGCTAAGGCCGGAGCGTTGTCTGGGGCGTGTGGTTCTTCGTTTCCCGGGGCTTGGCAAAGTCGGAGCCCTCGCCAGCGGTATTCGGCGGCCGCGTTCCTCTGCTGCCCCCAGCGCCGGTTCGAAAGAAGCTTCTCCTTGTGCCTTTGCTGTGCCGTGCTGGGGGCAGCCCGCTCCTGCGGCCCTGAGCGGCTTCAGGCAGCCCAGACGCTGCGGAGATGACTTCCGAGGGTCTCGCAGACAGCAGCGAGGGCTGAGCGTCTCTTGGTCGCCCGACGCCTCCCTGGTCTAGCTGGCGACCCGTAGGGTCCGATTCCCGTTGAATCCGTGGCGTGTGCGCGTAGCGGGGGGAGTTTTTCAGGGGTCAGCTGGGATGTGACTCCAGTCAGGCTAGAGGGAGACGTAGCATCGGGGGCCATTCTGTGCCGAGCCCCCGGCTTTTCCTGAGCTGCGCTGGGGCCCGGAGCGGGTCTGTGCCGGCCCGAGCAGCTCCTCGTCACTCAGGGCCTGTGCAGGGTGGCGGCAGTGAGCGCGTCCAGGGTGGGACGATTCCCCTCCCCATGGCGAGGCGCCGGAGGTTTCTGTGCCGTGCGCCTTTAACGAGCGCGGCCCCGGCGCGGTGACGTGGGGTGGCCCAGGGCCAGGAAGGGGCACCGCCGCCTGCCAGCCCCGCCGAAGAGAAGCTCAACAACTTTTCTTTTGTGCGTGGCCGCTGGCTCCCCGGCCCTCCCGGGCTTGGCAGCGCTCATGGCGGATTAACCCCAGCGCGCCGACGACGGCCGCGCGGCCCCGGTAAGGCCCCAACAAAGACTTTCCGCCTCTTCCTTGTTTTGTTTTCCACGGGGCTGGCGCGGAGGAGGGGGAGGGAGGCGGGGGCGGCGAAGCTCAGCTCGCCCAGCTCCGGCGCCCCGCCGCAGTGTCCAGCTCCCGGCCCGGCGCCTCAGGAGCCCCCGAGTGGGGGTCCCCGGGGCCGCGGGTGGCCGCGTCGGGCTCGCCAACATCCGGGCGCTCGGGTCGGCGGTGCTGTCCCCCTCCGCCCCGCGCCAGCTGCGGGAGATTGCCAGCAATGTGATCCAGCTGCAGCGAGCCCTGAATGAGCTCTCGGAGGAGCACTACAGTGCCGTGGCACAGTCGCAGGAAAAGCAGCGACAGCTGGAGAAAGAGCTGCATGCTGCCCTGCAGGATAAGGTCAGGGGNAGGCGGGGGCGGCGAAGCTCAGCTCGCCCAGCTCCGGCGCCCCGCCGCAGTGTCCAGCTCCCGGCCCGGCGCCTCAGGAGCCCCCGAGTGGGGGTCCCCGGGGCCGCGGGTGGCCGCGTCGGGCTCGCCAACATCCGGGCGCTCGGGTCGGCGGTGCTGTCCCCCTCCGCCCCGCGCCACCTGCGGGCCCGTCCCTGCGCGGGGGCTCCCGTGGCTCGCTCAGCCCGCCTGGGTGCTTCCTGCAGCCGGACCCCTAGCCTGGGACAGCCCGGGGCCCGCGGGCGCGTTCCCCCGGCACGTTGGCACGTCGGGAGCTCCGGAGCGCGGGCTTGCGTAACGCCGTGTTGTGACCGGAGCGGCGCAGGGGAAAGCGGGGAAGGACAATGCCGCCGCGGCCGCCGCCACCTCCGGGACTCGTTCCCCGGTCCCCACCGCCCCCCTGCAGCTGCTCTCTTCGGGGTTGCGACTGGAAGGCGCTCGCGGCCGCTGGCGGGCTCCCCAACAACTTCCCGCCTGCCATCACGAATGGCACGTCCTCATGGAGGGTCGTGGTGTTGTGTCAGACGTTCAGAGTGGCCAGTGTCACCAGTGACAAGCCAGGCTGTGACTGCAGCAGGAGCGGGTTAGCCCTGCCCATCCAGATCTCACATCAGGCACCAGTGTGTTTGCAGACTGGTTCTGGTAAAACCCAGCTCGACGCTGGTGGCACACGGTTTTTTTCCAAGGATCTGCATCCCGTGCTGCACGAGTGCTTTGCCCGGTGCCTTTGGGTGGATTTTTAGCGAGAGGTCGTGGCTGTGCCACCGGGTGGAGGGACAGTATTTGCTGAGTGACCCGGACATGGGAGCTGGGTTTTAGTCAAATTGAACGGAGGACCTGGTCTGCTGAGGATCCCCTGCTTCCCACATGGACTGACGGCAGTGGGTGCTCTGTAGTCTCCAGAGCCACCATGACTGGTTGGCTGTGCTGCGCTGAGCAGCTGCAGATCCCGACCAGGCTTCTGGCCCGTCATGGTGCGAGTGTCCAGGTGCAATACAGGGTGAGGAGCCCCCTCCTCATCTGGGTGACTTTTTGGCTCCCAGCAGTCCTCTCCCCTGGAAGACTACCAGGGTGGCACTGGGGGCAGCCAGCGTGGAGGCAAAGGTCGCTGTGAAGGGGAGCTGGCAGTGATCCCAGATCACGTCAGGGCAGCTCATCCCTGCTCCCACTCAATGCATCGATGTCCGGCGAGCTCCCTGTGCCCCCAGCAGGTGGTTCTTTCACTAGCAGCAGTGGGAAGGGGAGCTGGCAGCACTTCAGTGGCTTGGCCACTGGCTTGCCAGGCAAGAAATGTTAGTGACATTTGGAGGTGAGAGGGAGGGAAGAAGGCACAGCAGGAGAATGAGGATCCCGAGCAGCAGTTTTCCATTGACCCCTTGTCAGGATCCTAATCTGTGGGAGTAGACCTGGCTGCTGCTCAACATTGCTCCACACTAGGTGCCTGTGGGGAAGCAGGAGGATGCTGGCCGCTCCCGCACAGCTGGCCAGATGCAGGGACACATCCTCCCTTGGTGGGCACAAATGCCAGGTGCTGGGTGCAAGTTGCTTAGTAACATAATTACTATACTTTACCTTTTTTATTGCCCCCCCCCACCTTTGTTGGTGTTTTTAGGTCTGGGCAGTGACCTGACAGGCTGGTCACGATGTCTCTTCACAGTGCAAGAGTTGCTGCTCTCCTTGCTTGGGTAAGTCCCCCCTCCTCTGCTGGAGCTCGCTGCATAGGTGGGACATGCTGCTGCCAGCAGTGGCAGTGTTGGGGCACAACGCTGGGGCTTGTCACAAGGAAGGATTGTGGCTGGGGCAGGTTCTAGAGTAGCCCAGTTGCTACTGTTCCTGGGCAGGTGGGTGTTTGCAGGAGAAGCCTTGCTCACCCTTCCTGTTGAGTAACCAGAAATGCTAGAATGGCTTGGTCTGGTCATGGAAACTGCCTGGGAGATGGAGCTGAGCCTGAAGCAGGCAGAAGCTGTACTTTAAAGGGGTTGTTGGATCTGTCTCGGAAAGCACTGCTGTGTCCAAGCAAAAACTCATAGAATGGTTTGTGTTAGAAGGGACTTTTAAGCTCTTTTAACTGGAATGCCCTGCCATAGGCAGGAAGACCTCCCACTAGACCAGGTTGCTTCAAACCACGTCCAGCCTAGCCTTGAACACTTCGAGGGATAGGGCAGCCATGGCTTCTCTGGACAATGCTCACAGGGAAGAATTTCTTCCCAGTATCCCATCTAACCCTGCCCTCTGTCAGTGGGAAGCCATTCCCTCTTGTCCTGTCACTCCAGGCCTTTGTCCAAAGTCCGTCTCCAGCTCTTGGAGCCCCTTTATGCACTGGCAGGGGCTCTAAGGTCTCCCTGGAGCCTTCTTCAAGCTGAACACCCCCCATGTCTCTCAGCCTCTCCAGAGAAGAGGGGTTCCAGCAGTGTGATAAATGGGACCTGTGCCAGACTCCCAGATGTGGAGCTGTGGGGATCATGTTCATCTGTTCCCTTGGAAGGGGTGGTTTGAAGGGGTAGATTTACTTTCACACCCAGACCAGTCTTGCTGTCCCCTGCCAGGACTGGAGGTGGTGGGTGGCACAGCACAGTATTGTCTTGGTTTCTGCCTTCTGACTGTCCCACCCCATTTCTAGGTGAACAGCACAAAGGTTTGTCCTGATCCCCTCAATAATCTCTCCCAGCTCCAGGACTGTAGTGTCTTCGTCAGAATTATCCACAAAATGTGAGTATGGGGAGCTGTGTGCACATTTCAAACCATGCAGCTGGGTCTGGGCTGCCTCCTGGAGCCATGGCCTCAGCCCCCAGGAGCTAAGGGGCTCTCTTGGGCAGGGTGGGAGTGGGACTCTTGGGGTATTTATTCCTCCTCTGGCATATGAGATGCTGGGATCTCTTATCTCCTCTGTGCCACTGCACAGCTGGGGTCTGTGTGCAGAGCTGTTGGGTCCCACAGAGCTGCGTAGGAAATGTTTTGGTCAGAGTTCTGTCATTTGAGACTTGTTATCACATCTGAGTTTGCTCCTAACATTGAAGAAAAGACCTGAGTGCTGCTGCCAGTGGCACAGGGGTTCCTGCAGCTGCACAGATTATTAATTTGTTGATGCTGCTCTGGTGAGGGAACAGCCCAGCAAGTTTTCCTGAGTGACAGCCTTGGGATCCTGAGGAAGCCTTGTATCTGGAAAGCAGTGTAAAGAATGACAGTTTCTGCCTCATTAAGTGCTTCTGTTGCCTGGGTATGTCAGCCTACTGCTGAGTATAGTGTGGTCAGGAGGGAGCCTGTTTGCTCCGTCCTGGGACATGAGGTGGCTGGGCAGGGGCGGGAGGAATGCCTTCTTCGGGAATTGTGTTTGTTGCCTGGGAGGAAGGGGCAACTAAAATCTACAGGCCATAATGGGCATCAGAGGTGGGACTAAGCCTGGTGGTTAAGGAGCTGGCAAAACAAATTGAGAGGGTGTGAGGCTGCCATGCATTGCTTTCAAACCCTTCCGGTGGGAGGCTGGCTGGGAGCCTGTCTGCTATGATTACCTCCTGCGCGGGGTAAGGAGAGCCTGCTCGGAGCAGGGATCTGCCTGCAGTGGGTGGGGAGGAAGGAGCTGCCTGCACCGCAGATATATTTAGTCAGGCGTGGTTAATCTCCTGGGTTTGTGCTCCAGCTCGGATTAGTAGAGATCCTGGTGGTGTGTGCTCTCTAAAGAGGCCTGGCCATTGCTTGATAAAGTGGGATGGCAGCAGGGCGGCAGCCATAGCAGCTGGCTGATCTGAGGAGCTCCCATTGGCACCAGGGAAAGTCTGTAAGGTGGAGCAAATCCTTGTGGCAGCCCCTGTCCCAGGCCAGGTTCCTGTTTTTGGCACCTTGGGAGTGAGAGGCAGTAGTGAAGCAGTGCGGGTCAAGCATGATCATGATTGGTGTGGGTTTTGGACATGCCGTTTCTGAGCTGCAGATGGATTCAATGACCTTTGTGAGTCCCTTCTAACTCAGGATATTCCATAAACTGGTGGCTGCTCTGGCAAAGTGTAGTCGCAAATACGTGTAGTTGCAAAATCCAGCAAGAAAAGCCTGAGGCTCCGTGCATGGACTGGCCCCTGTGGTGCTTCCCGGCCGGTGGGGCCACCACAAGCTCCCTGTGCTGTGCCGGATGCCGGGGTTGGCAGGCAGAGGAGGAAGCGGTGCCGGGGGCGTGTCAGCTCCCCAGCTCCAGCTGCTCTTCCAGCAGGGAGATTCCGGGGGATTCCGCTCCCATGCATGGCGCGGTTGGCCCTGGCTCTGCTGGCCCTGGTGTGGGGGTGGAAGGCAGAGCAGTGCCCCAGAGCCAGTCCCTGGCTCAGCGAACTCCACTGCACCAAACTCGGCGTTGCTCTAATCCCTCCAGAAAGAGTTAACGCAAACCCTCCACTCTTCCAGCCACGGGAGCAAGGAGGGCGAGTCTGTGCTGGAGCAGCCACTGCCAGAGAGGATCTCCTTCATCCATGGTTTCCTGCAGAGTAAGACCCTCCGCTGGTGCTGGGGAAAGCGACTGCCCCTGCTTGGTGCCCGTGACCTCTGAGAGAGTCTGGTCTGCTGTCTGCAGCTTCCCCCTCCACAAAGTGACCCCGACCCCCCCCCACCCCACATCAGCAGCTTTGCGAGGTGCCAGCAGCTTTCCCACAGCAGCCTGTGGAAGGGAAAGCTTCCTGATGGGAAACTTCCAGATGGAAATCCTTGCCAGAGCCTGGGTTCAGAGCAAAGGGGGTTGTGGGTGTAAAGGGGCAGGGTGCCAGTGGCTGCTCTGGTGATGCTGTCTTGGAGCAGTTTTCGTAGTTGGGTACCTGGACTCAAGCTCTTCAAATCCCAGTGGAAAACCTTTACCCAAGCAGAAATCCTGGGAGGGGAAGTGGAAAGTATCTGACACTCTTGCTCAGCCTTTCCTGGAGGGAAGACACCATATCCCACCTTGTATCCCACCCTCCAAATATGGAATTCTCTGTTTGTGCTGATGTTGGAGGGAAGATGCCAAGGTTGGGAGACTGGCATTTAGGGTGGGGTTCCAGGGAGGGGAATGAAAGTCGGTGAGAGTTCATGGCTAAGGCTGACCACTGGGATCTCAACTCTGGAGCCCATCCTGCCTCATGTCCCTTCTCCTTGGGGATGCATTACAGTTCTCTCCTGGCCATGAGCGTCACCTCAGGGGAGGCAGTGTTCCCAGTGGCTCCTGTATGACTGGGAATTCTGCTTCATGTTGCAGAGCACTACAGGCACAAATTGGCTGCAGAAAACCTCGTGTCTGCACAGAAACTCTTGGATGGAGAGGAGCTGGCACTGGCCAAGGTAACTAAGTGGCATGTTTTAGTCCCAGACAGCACCAATGTGCTTGTGACTGGCCTGGGGGTTAGTGATGGTTTTCCTGCCTTGCTCAGGTGGCCGTTCTGCTCCTGTATCACACCTCCATGAGTTCAAAAAACCCTGGGGACTGGAATGAATTTGACTACAAGACCCAGGTAATCCCTTTGCAGTTCCTCCTCTGGATCTGGGCTGCAGGGGGAAGCAGCTGTGCCTTTGAGGGGAGGTGCTCTGAGACTTGCCCTCCTGGGTCCCATTGAAAGACAGTGTGGAGTGGGCACTGTGGTGTTCACTGGTGGTTTTGGGCTATCAAAAGGTTTTGGTGGCAAGTGTGGGCAGCAGCACAGGCAGGCAGGGAGCTGCCCACTGCCCCACACCTGCTGTGGTGCTGCCTGTGACCTGCAGCAGAGCCACTAACTCTGCAGCTCCTCCAACACAGGTTGAATTGGCATCAATCCTCAAATTTGTGCTGGATAACGAGGAGTGCCTGAATGAGAATCTGGAGCCATTTCTGCAGAGGAAAGGTAAGTGCTGGGCGCTGACTTTTCCTCCCATTTGTGCTGCTGTAGCTGCCCAGCCATAAAGGCAGCTGCACCACCCAGATGCCCTCAGCTACAAAACAGTGCCCTGTAAACTCCAAGATTAGGGCTGCCTTAGACCTGCTGGCTCTTTCTACTCTGCAGTACCTCAGCCTTTCCCTAGAGAAGTGGAGCAGGTGGGATGCTGGCAGTCTTGTGGGAGCAAAGTTGCTGGGGAAGGACTGTGGAGCAGGAGGGATGGGGATGTAGGACAGGTTTATGGCTTCCTCAGTTGGGCTGTTCCATCCCTACTGGAATTTGTGGTTCCTGTATTCCTGAGATTTCAGCTGCTCAGCCTCTTAGATATTTAAGATCACAGCCTTCTTCTCCCTTCTTATTTCCAGCAGAGCCATCCTCGTCCAGTGTGTCCAGCAGCGGCTTTGAGGAGCATTCCCCACTGTCTTCTCTCCCGCACAAGCGAGAGGTGCGTTTCCTGGAGCTGCAGAGGATCGCCACCTTCCCCAGCACCAGGTATGTGCCCGGGAAGGAAATGAGGAGAGGGGGGAGTGGGTAGGGTGGCTTTTGGGACCCACAGATGTAGCTGGGCCACACGCTAACTCCCTGGAATGCCCTGTTCTGCCTTGGTGCTGTCCTGCTGCACATTGCTCGGGCATGATGTGGGGATGGATGGTGAGGGTGAGCTTGGGTCTAGCTCCTTTTAGAACATGGAATCATTCAGGTTGGAAAAGCCCTCTGAGACCATTGAGTCCAACTGTGGCTCCAACACTGCCAAGGCCACCTCTAAACCATGTCTCCATGTGTCACAACTGCATGGTTTTTTAAATCCCTCCAAGCATGGGAACTCCACCACTGCCATGGGCAGTCTATGCCATGGCTGGACAACTCTTTCAGGGAAGGAATTTTCCCACTATCCAGCTTAAATGTCCCGTGGCACAACCTGAGACCATTTCCTGTTGTCCTGTCCCTTGTTACCTGGGAAAAGAGACGAACGCCCAGCTGGCCCTATTCTTCTTTCAGGGTGGTGTAGAGCTTGAGAAGGTCCACCCCCCGCCCCGGCCTCCTTTTCTCCAGTCTGAGCCCCCCAGCTCCCTCAGCTGCTCCTCATCAGAGTCATGCTCCAGACCTTTCCCCACTTCTGTTGCCCTTCTCTGGACACACTTGAGCAGCTCAGTGTCTCTCTTGTGACTGAACCTGGGGTTGGAAGTGCCTCACCAGTGCTTAGCACAGGGGGGCAGTCACTGATTCAACCCTGTGGGGTCACACTATGAGTAATACAAGCAGGGGTGCCCTTGGCCACCTGGGCATGCTGGTAGTGGTTTTTGCCCAGCACTTAGAGGCTGGTGTTAGTACAGGCAAGAGGAGAAGCATGGCCTTTCTGCTCAAGTGATGTGGCATCAAAGTTATTCCTGTGAACCTGAAAATGAGTTTTGCTTTTATATCTTCTTCGTATATATTTGTAGCTCTCTAGACTGTTACTGTATAGTTATATAGTTCCCATCTGTCTCCTACCAGATGTATTTTTCCTACCCTGATGGACAGAAAGACAAAACACATTTCAAAGACCCTATCCTAATCTTGGTTCTTTTGGGAACCAAGGATGAGACACCCTCCCAAGACACTTTCCCATAAAGAACTAGCAAAAGAGGGGCTCTGTAAGAGAGTTGAACCAGGAGGGAAGGAACCGATGCCTTAAAAATCTAGGAACAAAACAACACACATTAAAAAAAAAATTAAAATAGGAGGCAATATAAAAGCTGGTCTTTAATTGGAGGCCTTCAGGGGCATTTTTCCTGTTTTCCCCTAGACTCCTCCAATTAAAGTTTTTATATTACTTCCTTTATTGAAAATATCTCCTATGGGTATTTTTCCGTTCCTGGATTTTTAAGGCAGCAGTTCCTTGGGGAGCCAGGTAGGAGAACCTGCCCCTGAGATGGGGGTAGCAGAGTGGCTCTGGCTGCATGGGGCCTGCACTGGCTCAGGATAATCCAGCTCTGTGTGTGTCTCCCTGCAGCCTGCCCAGCGCTCCATCTTCGCCCATGGGCGACATCATGCAGACCCCCCAGTTTCAGCTGCGGCGGCTGAAGGAGCAGCTGGCTTTTGAGAGAGAGAACCGGGAAGAGCTGGAGGTGGAGGTGGCAGAGAATCAGAAGCTCGTCATGGAGAAGGGTCAGTCACTAGCAGGATGTCCTGGGGTGCAGGGAGGGGTCTGTGGGGCAGAGATCTCCCCTTGTTTCTCTGACTTTTCTGTTGTGACCCCACCACAACTCTGCTCATGCATGGTCCATCCTGCCAGACCGCAAGTGAGACTCAAGGTTCCTTCTTCTGTCTTGTGCTCCCTTACACATCCTGGGCAACAAAAGCCATGACTGAAGCAACACCTATGCTGAGCAGCAGCACTGGTAGCCTGTCTCTTTGATCTCCTGCTGCAGAGGGTTTCTGTGCAGAAATGCTGTTGTGAGGGCTTCAGGTGACGTGAAAATTTGGTAATGGGCCCTTTCTTGCCCCCTTTCCCAGATGCTCAGATCACCACAATGCAGCAGCGGATTGAACGCTTGGCAAAGCTCAATGAGAAGCAAGCTGAAGACCAGCTGGAGCCCAAAGAAATGGAGGAGCTGAGGGAGAAGAATGAAAGGTAATGCTCCAGGAACGCTCACTTCTTCCTTCTAGGTGGGACCTTGTCACTCCCACATCCCCAGACTCTCTGTTGTCTGTCTCTTCCCTAGCAGTGCATAAAACAGGAGGAAGCAAATCTTCTTCTTGTTCCTCTGCCTCTGTGCCCTGGGCAGAAGACAGCAGGCACAGAATCAAGAAGGGGTCTCAGTTGGAAGGGACCTTAAAGCTCGTTCAGCTGGAATGCCCTGCCATGGGCAGGGACACCTTCCACTAGACCAGGTTGCTCCAAACCCCATTAAACCTGGCCTTGAACACTTCCAGGGATGGGGCAGCCACAGCTTCTCTAGACAACCTGAGCCAGGGCCTCACCTACCTCTCAAGGAAGAATTTCTGTTCAATATCCAGTCTAACCCTGTCCTCTGTCAGTGGGAGGCCATTTCCTCTTGTCCTGTCACTCTAGACACTTGTCCAAAGTCTCTTTCCAGCTGTCTTGGAGCCCCTTTAGGTGCTGGAAGGTGCTCTAAGTTGTTCCTGGAGCCTTCTCTACTCCAGGCTGAACACCCCCAGGTTTCTCCCAGCTTGTCTCCAGAGCAGAGTGGCTCCAGCAGCCCTTGGAGCATCTCCTTTGGACTTGCTCCAGCAGCTCCACATCCTTGTGATACTGGGGTCCCCAGACCTGGAGGCAGGTCTGCAGGTGGGGTCCCACGAGAGAGGAGCAGAGTCGCCTCCTCCCTGGCTGCCCATGCTGTGGGATCAACCCAGGACATGGCTGTGGTGCCATGACACTGCTTGTGTCCTCAGGGCAGTTATGGCCTGCAGCCTGTTTTTATTGCAGTGGGCATGGATCCAGTCCCAAACCATGCAGCTTGTTCTAACAAGCCACTCTTAACCCAAACACTGCATGGGAGCAGCTATTCCTGTTATGTGAAAGGGTATGCTCTCCATGTGGGTCTCACCTGCCCTGGAAAAGGGGAAGCTTTCTGTAACTCCTGACTCCAGCCTCTTTCCCAGGCCTTTACTTTGATCCCATGTACTAGGCTTTGTCATGCACTTGAAATCACCTGTCACACTATGTCCTCTGTCCCTGTGCCATTGTTTACTCAGGAAGGCTGCCCACC
>WAAE01011052.1:0-14187 GCA_013400495.1 Nicator chloris
TTAAATACATTGGATTTTATAATAAAATTATCATTACATTCAAATATAATATGTTTTGTTACGTAAATAAGATTTTGATAGATTTTATCTATACTTCACCACCACTTTTTAAAATAATTGATAGCCTCACTTTTCCAGCTCAACCTAATTTAAAAAAAATAAAAGGTTTTAGGATTGAAAAGTTTTTTCCTTTCCCTTTACTCTGGCTCTTGTGACATTATTAGAAGCTTATTCAGCCAAATGTTGATTGACCTAAGTCACTATTACCTGAAGTAGATTAAGATTGTGACATAAGATAAAGTTCTTACTAAGTCAGACATTGTGGTTAATTGGGTTCACAAGGATCTTTCTCAATCACCCCAGAATACAGAATACAACATATAGACTTTTCTTATACACCAATACCTGTTTTATTCCTCTTATTCCTAAAACTAAACTAAGCTAAACTAAATAGATTTAATTCTGCAGTAAGTTTATATCAGGCTGGTACATTTAAACTCAAATTTTAGACTCAGCTAACTGTACACCAGTATATATTTCTAAACCGTTTATGTAACTTATAAATGATATAAGAAATAGATTATACAAGAAATTGATATATAAATGGGAAAGACAGAACTTCAGTAACATTTGCTTAATTGTAATTTGTTCTCTATTCAACAGGAAAAAAAAAGACTTGCTGGAAAATTTTCTATAATTACAAGACTGAGCAAAACCAACTTATACTTGAGGTTATCTCTTAATTACTTTAAGAGTTACCACAATTGCACCATGTTCTTTTCAAATGCATGCATTTAGTTTAATACTATTCTCTCATCTCACTGCTTCAGGATCACAAAAATAAAAAAGCTGGGCTTAATGTCTTTTCAACCCTTCACAATTCAATGCCAAAGAACAAATGTCAAGTTCAAGACCTTTACTAGTAGTTCAGTTTTTGGGGCACTAAAACTGATTCTCTTAATTATAGTGTAGTAAAATCTGGCATGATCCTTAGTGCCCTTCCCTGAAAACCTTTACAACACCAACAGCAGACAATATAGAGATTTCTGTAATGAAAGGTCCACTTAAACAGTTCAAAGCACAATATTCCAGACTTTTCTCACAAGAGGTTGCACTTGTTAAGATCATACCTTCACAACAACTTCAAACAGATCACATCTACAATAAATCTACTTCTCTACAAATATATTACCCTAGGAACATTATCATTAACAAAACAAAAGTGAATAACTAGGAAAAAAAAGTGGACAAGGAAATGAAATTACAGAAATTCAGTCTTGCTTTCTACAAACTATCTTCTCTGAGATATATATACACATATGTAAAAGAAAATATTACTCTAATATTCTACAGAAATTATATTCAGGCATCTCAAAAGGTTAGAACAACTTGTTGAGTACATACAAGATTCTATCATCTGTTTAACTCAAAAAACACTTGAACACAATGATAGTTATTTATAATTGTGCATTTTTTGAGCAACTCTTGTTATTCTAAGAAAACTAAGAAGTTCTGTATAATTGTGCATCACTGCTGAAAGTTAATCCAAGTTCCTAGGCTATTTAAGGACTTTTCAGGAAAATGTACAGTCTATGGCTAATTACTGTGTTTGTTTCTCCTATAACTAAAAGTTTCTCTAGGAATTAACTCATGAGTAACATCACTTATTACTGTAGCACAATGAGTGCAATAAGGGTGATCTCATAATATTGATTCTTTTCCCTACATTTAGTCACATGCCTATGATTTCAAAACCTACTCTTCAGACACAAATACCATAAGCATTTCTGGCAGCCAATCACTCATGAGACAAGAAAAAGCAATTTGAAAAGAGTAGTTTATTTCTTCTGAATATCTTGAATACTAGTTATTATGACAGAATTTCCTACAGAATAGAAATCTGCCAGCTGATATTCCATTTTAACAGTTTCTCTGTTAAGATTAAGAAGGTATGTTTAACAGAAGCCTGTCTGAGATCCCATAATGGAAATGGGAATATAAATTGTCCTAATTTTGTAACAATAAAATAAACATGAATTCTCCCCATGTCCTTTCCTGTAGTGTGTCGCAGCGACACATTAGATTGACCACACGGACTCTGACCTGAGTTCAACCAAGAGCACTAACTTTATTACATCACAGACCCATATATATAGTATAGCAAGCAGACCAAGTGATTGGCAAGCAAGGTTAACACCTCTCCAATCACATTGGTCAAGACAGGTGTCAATCAAGAGAACTCCACCCCCATAAAGGAATGTAAACATCTATATTGTTTACAGAAAAGGCATGGGAAAGGAATTTCTCAAAGGCAAACATCAGAAGGCTGAAAGAGCATGGCAACATCAGTGCAGTATAGAAATTTAAGTAAACATACTTTTAGAAATATTTGGTGATATTTACGTTATGAATACAGTTTTTACATCTTTGTTATTGTCTTGGGTTGCAATATGTAACCAAAAACGTGTATTCTATTTCATCTGTTGAAACCAGTTGGGGAGATGTTTTTCTCTATCTCTTGTATAATCCATTCTTCATAACTCCAGGGGGAGGGGGTGGGTGCCTTCTGTTAATGGGCCAGCTGTTAAAACCAGGTGGGGCNGGGTTTTTTTTCCTTGTACTACTACCTTTGTATTTTGTAATATTCCTAGTAAAGAATTGATATTCCTCTATCTTTGCCTGAAAGCCCCCTTAATTTCAAAATTATAATAATCGGAACGAGGGCATTTACATTCTTGATTTCCAAGGCAGGCTCTGGTTTCCCTTGGCAGATACCTGTCTTTCAAACCAAGACAGCTATTTACTTACTTGTCAGTCATGAAAGACAAATGTACATTTGTAAGTCCAGGGCACAATAATTAAAACATCCCACAAGCTGTGAGACTTGTAAGCAAGTAAGTATTTAATGAGTCCTTTTTCAGCACTGAGAATAATTTTTGTTTCTGTTGGTCTTACAAGGAAAAATAGAAAGAAATCTCAGCAACAATTCTTATGTTTCTTCATATTTGTGGCACTTGTACTGAATTCTTCACTCTACTTGTAAATAAAGTGAAGAATTGTTGTTCAGTTCTACTGAATTCTTCACTTCTACATTGAAAACTTTCTGGACCTAAGTCCACTACATTTTCAACTGTGTAACCTAAAACTATGTCTTCTCTTAAAGACAGTTTCCCACATAACTTAAATAAACAAACCAAATCAATGAAAAATATGATTGGTACTTAATTTTTTAAATTGTATTTTGATTATTGGACACATTAGTTAAAAGTAATGTGGGTTTATCTATAATATATTGTCATAGCCTAAGACTTCAGATCATAGCTTAAAATTGTTGATTTTTGCCTGGCTTTATTTTTCTTTAGTTTTACTATCTGCTATGTCCAAAGAGCTAAGTAAGAATAGTCAACAGTAACAAGCAATAATAGCATTAGAACAATTACACATTAAGATTTCGTCATCTTAAGAAAGCCAATAGGAATATTATCTTAAAATAAGATACAAGAGAGAGAATTTGTTAAATAGAGCTGAATATTATTCATGTTCCTCCGATGGCATCAAGCTTTATCACATTTTCCTCTATGCTGCCCTGAAGGCCCTTTCTATGCAATTCATACTAAAAACAAAAGCAGGAAGATCTTTACAAAGAAAACTGAAATTAAGGCTTAATCTATGAATCCTAGAAAAAGAAGAAGAAATCCATCCTCATTAAAGAGACTAAAGTCTGTACAAGCACAAGGAATAATTTCATTTATCACAAAATGAGATTATATTAAAAACTTTACCCAAAGACCTTTATCTGATGCTTTTAATCTCCTGTACATGAGTTCTAACACACACTCGAGCAATTGCCTACCCAAAAACAGGGCAAGCATTGAGATGAGTAGCTGAAACACTGTTCAGTCTATCTTTGTATCCTGGAAACTGATGGATACAGCACTGCACTCTGCTTAAAAAGTAACTGAGGTGCAAGTCCATGCAAATTTTTGGAGGCAAGGATCTAATATTTCTTTATGACCTAGCCAATGACAGTATCTGTAGCAATTACAGAAAAAGAAGGCTGTCTGTTCAGCACAGATTGTTTTAAAAATAAATTCTGAATCAGTGAGAACCAAGATTTAAGTTTATCCTTAGCTTAAATGGTAAAAGATTTATTTTTTTATCCTCCATCCTTTTATTGTTTCTTGAATAAAGCATATTTTTAAAATTGCATGCATACAGTCCATGTGTGTTTGGAACGTATTTTAAAAATAATTTCTTTTCCTTCATATTAGTTATGTGACAAACTAGCCATCTCTTACTATCAGGAGATATGCATATTTCATCTGGGTAATAGGGATGAGGAATAAAGGAGACAGATTTACTTTGAGTTGTAATTTCAAAGAATTGTAAAGCATACCATTTGGATATAACGAGGAAATAAACTGGGTTTATATCAAAGATATAAAAATTCTGAATTAAGCATTAAATTGTATTTCAGTCAGATTTATCATAGTTCCATTAAACATGGAAATTTTGTAGGTAGATTCAATATCAATGGTTTGCCAATACTGTATCATCAGGCCACTCCAGCATACAGGAAAGTACATTTGAAATCTGACAAATGGAGTACCATTTCATGAAGAGATTAATCTGATAAATATAAGTGGCTGACAGAAGCCATTTCAGCGGTTTCTGATTTGATGCATATGCATGATTTCCTTTTCATTTACCAATGTGTTGTGGTTTAACAAAGTCTGGTTTTCAGTTGGGGGAAGAGTCCCCAGCCTGCGGGGATGGTGCCTTGTGGGGACTTGGCAGAGCCAATCGGCCGGCTACTTTTGAAGATTGACACCTAGTTAAACCACTTTAAAAGAGTTGAACCTGCTTCTGTAGAAAAACACGCTTTAAAACTAACAAAGGCCGGGAAAACCTCTCTTGGCTTCCGGCCTTTGGCTAGGTAAGTGGCCGGGCCTGGGCCTGCGTGGCAAGGCACGGCTCAGCTGAGATTGCTGCCCTCTGAGGGGTGGTGACCGGGCTGCCGAGCTCCTCACTGGGGAGCCCACCGGGCCCCGTCCTGGCGGGGCAGCTGGGACCCCTTCCTGGTGGGGCTGGGTCCGTTCCCAAAGGAGTCCCCCACTCCTTTTTTTCTGGCGGTGCCACCGGGCACCATGCCGGCCAGAGCATACACTGGCACCAGCAGCATCCATGCAGCCGGGACCAGCGCCTGGAGTGGCCCCACGGTCGGCACTGGGGGTGGCCCCGAGGCCAGGAGCATCCAGGGCCAGGAGTGGCCACTGCCAGCCTGGTCTGGGAGCAGCCACGTGGCTGGGACTGCTCAGCCGAAATCGGCGTTGTGCCTGCGGCTGTGGCTATCTCGGCATGACTCGCAATGAGCTTTGTTTGCGCAGCCACTTTCAGCCAGCTATGCTGAGGACAGAAGGACAAAAGCAGCAGCAGAATTTTCCTTTTTTTCCTGTGCCCCACGTGAAGGAAAGGCGCAGGGGCGGCACCGGCAGCCAGCGCCACTCACGCAGTGCTGGCAGGGACCACGTGATCGGCAGCGAAAGACAGAGCGATTCCTCGATTGCGGAGCCTGAACACGGTCAGCCTTTAAACACTGCAGAACTCTTCAAAAACTGATAAAGCCTGAGAGGCAACAAACCTACAAACAGCAATTCTCTTCCGAATCAGGAAAAGGAAAGGATGAAGACAAGCAGAAAAAACAACATAGGACACTGAGGTCAATGAAGAAGGAGTCAAATTCTAGATAGGAGGTGGCTGAGGAGGTGCCTTAATCTTGGGCTGAAATGGTTTGGTGAAGATATATTTGATATATATCAGACTTTGTTTTTGCCCTGTAATTCATGGAATGCATTGGGGGATGCAGAGTTATGACCACAGCCGTGAGCAGAAGCACCAGTGTTGAAATAAGCAGATGTTGCAGCAGCTGTAATCCAGTGAGAAGTTTGAACTGAGAGAGATGAAAATCTTCACCCCAGGAATAGATGAAGAAAACCTCTGTTCCCAGAGATGGATGAAAAGAACTTTTTTTTTATTATTTTATTATTATTATTTTTTTTTTATTCTAGAACAGCTCATCCTTAAAATAGCACCCCAATAAGTTGATATGGCACATGAGCGCAGCTGTGGGAAGGCTGCAAAAGATGAGAGGGACTTCACGATTGTGGATTTCCAGGCAGCTGCTATTCATGGAAATTAAACGTCAAGAGAAAACGGTTTCTTGTGGACAAGTCTCCATTGCATGGCAAGAGACACTCCTCTCCCTAAATGAACTGAAGAAAGACTGTTTTAGAGGTGATAAACTGACTGAAAGTCCCAGGTTTTGTCTCTGTTAATTCTGTTACTAAAGTTTTTCTTTATATCCTTTAAAGTTTTTGGCCTGTTTTGCCCTCCTCCTCATGCTTATCTCACAGCAGAAAATGCGTAAATAATTCTAGGGGTTGCCCTGGCAATTTGGCAGTGCCAAACCCACTACACAATGTGTGTTAAAAACCCACATTGTTTTCCTTATTGAACATGAGGGTAGGGGGCTGGTGTTCTGAAATGAAAGAATTCATATCAGCCTGCTTGACATGACTAAAAACTTTTGGTTTATTATGGTAAGTGGAAGTTTTATGACTATTATCTTTCTCCACATTCACTCGAAAAATACAGAAAATGCACAGCAATATACCACTACGTACATTGTACCACTATGTCCTATGTACTCAGTCAATAGAGCTATATAGCATTCCATAATTAGGGGCAAATATTGACCAGTTAAATCTATTAAATGTCTGAGGAAAGATTTTCATCATTAACTAATTTGGTGACAATCACCATTTGTCAGGGATATGGATAGTGAGATTAAGTGCACCCTCAATATTTAGTGAACAACATCACACTGTGTGCTGTGGTTGATATTCTAAAGGAAAGGGATGTCATCCAGATGCACCTTGACAGACTTGAGAAGAGCGCCTGTGCAAACCACATAAAATTCTACTATGTAAAATTTAAGGTCCTGCACCTGGGTCAGGGTAATCCCAGGCATGGATACAGGTTAGGCCATGAGTGGATTAACAGCAGGCCTGTAGAAATGGATTTATGGATATTGGTAGATTAGAAAACTGAATGCGACCAGAAATGTGCAGTTGCAGCACAGAAAGCCAATCATATTCTGAGCCTGTATCAAAGTCAATGTGATCAGGGGGTCTAGATAGATGATTCTCTCCCTCTACTCTGCTCTCATGATACTCCACCTCCAGTACTCCATCTGGCTCCAGGGTCCCCAATACAAGAAAGAATTGGACCTAGTCAAATGGGTCCAGAGAAGGGCCACAGATATGATCAGAAGGCAGAAGCTGCTCTCCTGTAAGGATAGGCTGAGAGATTTGGGATTGTTTAGCATGGAGAAAGGATGACTCTGTGGAGACCATTAGGAAATTATAGGGAGGCTTTCTTTATCAGGGAGTGAAGTCATAGGATGAGGAGGAGTGACTTAAAATAGAGAGATGGTAGACTCAATCTTAGGAAGCATTTTCTTCACTGTTAGAGTGGTGAGACACTGGAACAGGTTGCCCAAAGAAGTTCTGCATGCCCCATCCCTGTAAGTGTTCAAGGCCATGTAGGATGGTGTTTTGAGCAACCTGTCCAGTGGACGGTGTCCCTATCTATAACAGGTGTTTGAAACTGGATGATTTTTAAGGTCCCTTCCAGCCCAGACTGTTCTATGGTTCATTCTGTGATTTTCCAAGACAGATTTTTATATCGTCTGAGGAAGGATTTCATTACTCATTGGAGAAAACCTGAGTTAAATTTGTTAGTATGTTACACTTCCCAAAAACCATATGACAATGCATACTGAACTGCAAAGTCAGTAAGGGAAGAGAGTGTTTAAGAAATTGTTTTTGTCCTTCAGGGAAAATAACACACAGTATTTTATATCTGTATAGTATCTTTCTTGATAATTGAAATAAATTTAAACAATATATTATATTTCAATGTAATTCAACACATCAAACAAAGTAGACCTGGCTTAAAATGTACATCTCCAGAGTACCTAAAGGGGACAGTTACAACTTTTCTGCCAAACTGGTTTATGCTGTGCTTAAATTCTAACAAATTTCAAATGACAGCATATGCTTACAAACTCCAAATTAAAGCAGTGTATGCATTAATTCTGGAGAAATTTATCAAGCAAATGACTGTGACTGACTGCATTTTCTTTTTTTTTAATCCTCTTATTAAGTTCTCTGCAGATGTGCTTTGCACCAAAAGGGTGAACAGTAATTACAGTAAAGTTTTCTATAAACATAATTTCATAAACTGTCAGAGAAATAATTTTGATGGTATAAACAGATTCATAACATTTCAAACAGATTTAGGCCATCTTGCTAACATATCTAGGGGGAAAAAAAGAATACTGGGTTTGGAAATCAAATACAAATTTAGAAATTACTGCTCATTAACTACCAGGCAAATGTATTTGAGTAACAGTATATGCAAACACTTGAAATGTGTCAATTGACTGTATTTTTATAGACTAATAGGACATACTTTCAGTGAAACTGTATTTGAAGTAGGTGCAAAGTTCATGTCCACTAAGGTTATGGGTATTCATAAAAATAGCCAAGAATTAATTCCTCACCCCTGATTCTTCCACCTATAACTGTATAAATCTAACCACTTCTTAATAACTTTCTCTCTTACCAACGAGTAGTTGGGAGTGAAATTGTATATATTTTCGCAAACAGTGAGAGAGAGGTCATGTACTGTTCCCTCGTTCACTGTCAATATGTATTTCAACAGAGGCTGTACAAGGCATGGCAAGAACAAGTCATTGGTTCATAAATCATTGTTGAGCACTGGGAAGAGATGCCGAGTTTTTTCCATGAAAGTTTAATGCCATATTGCAGTAGCAGCAGAAGTTCAGGTGATACACATAACCAGAAACTGTATTGTGTTACTATTTGTGAATATATGGAATATGTAACTTCTGAATAGTTATATAGACATAGATCACCATCATCTCAAGAGTAGGCTTTGCAACTCAACCCACAACCTCATGTGGTGCCTTACTGTAACCTTGAACTTCATTTTTTCAATAGGATTTCTTCTCTGATTCTGTCACTGTCTGGTGTGCTGAGAATTTCCCAGCCTCCTGACTGGTATCAAGAAATCCCAGGCAAGTCGTTTGCATCACAGTTTCTCAGTGCTATATTTTGGCTCCTTCACTTAGTTACAGTCTTCCTTCTAGAGTTCCTCTTTAGTAGACGCTTCAAGATAACTCCAAACAAATCAGTTGTAATTGGGGGAGGCCTATCCAGAGCAAAATTAGAATATTTCTTGAATTACATTTGCGGAATGTCAGGTTGGAAAAATCACTGCCCTGAGCCCAATACATATGATTGTCTATCTTATATAGCATTTTCCCTCTTTCTAGCACAGATCCTGGGCCAGAACTTTCCTGTCTCTGAGTAGGGAAATCTGGAAGTTCCCCAAGGCTGGCATGGTAATTGCAGTCATTCAATAAACATCAAGTGCATTCAAGCATTCAAATTCTGCTTGATGGTCCCTATTAGGCATAAATCCCAGAGATAGGTTCAGATAATTTTGTTTCAAAATTGGAATTGTGAAACATATTGCATACAGCAAACTGGATCCTCTGTAAAGGTCATCTACTTTGGCAAAACTTAAGTTTATCTTCCAAACCATATGTGATTATTTCCTCTAAAATACCTGTTGACATGAAAACCGCAAATTCCATTACCTTGGATAACGTCTGTCAACAGTTTGAGACTTTGTGTATTTCCCATTAGAAAAAATCCACAAGAAAATCTGAAACCAGACAAAACCAAATAAAAATACCACCAACAAACCCCAACACGTACAAAGATTTCTATCAATACTTTTAAAAATCTATTTGTTAAACACAACGGGTCCTGAATATTGATATTGAAGTTTGCTACATAATGAGCACATCCTTTGAAAAATCATGAATTGAAGAAAAGAAAGCTGATGATGAAAAATTTTACTAATATCTCAGATACTGAATAACAAGGCTGAGAAATCCATGTACCTGTTCATAACTGTTTAGAAAGACTGGTTTAAAATACACCCACTTGGGAATTGTAATACACAACGCTGTTCACTGGATAGGGAAGTTAGCTATTTCTCTGTACAGATCCAAAATTAATTTTATCCTGGTAGAGAAGTCAAACTACCTAAGTTTGCATGTTCTGCTAATAGCATGGATTCGCAGTTGATGGATTCCATTAACTTCAGTGGAAATATGAGCGAGTTGAAAAAGGCCAAATGTACAGAGTTGACGTTGACAAATTTATTTTGCTTTAGATAACTAAAACACCTGAACACATTACATCTTTTATGTAATGTCTTGCAAAGTAAGAGAACACGATATTTCTAAACCAAATATTTCATGAAAATATTATCAGCTGAACTCTAGTTCTTCATAATTCTACAACAAACTACACTGTATTTGCTTTCTTTTTTTCCCCCTATAACCGAAATGAAAATTTAAAAATGGAGCAATAGCTAAGAAATTTTTTGTTATTGTATTTACGTTTTTCAAATACAGAAATTAATTTAATGATGAATATTATATGGAAGTCAATAGTCTGCCATTGAGGCAAAATTAAAAATTACTAAAGATTAATTTAAATGATACTTCCTACTATTCTCTCATGAATATATGAAATAAGACAAGAATGATTTCGATTGAGAAGGCAATGAAATACCATAGTCTGACAAAAAATCAACATTCTCAGAGGATTGACAAAATATTAAAAAAAAGTTTGACTAATTAATTTTTTATCCACTGGATCATTTAAATTATCCAAAACAGTCACATGCAGATAATTAAAATTATTTCAGTAAAATCAACATTTTAGTAGTTTCAATATTCTCTGTCTCATTAAAGCCACTTTTGAAAAACCATGTATGACAAAATATCAGGAGCATTTTGTTTGATTCAAAAGAAAATAGTATGTATATCAAATTATAATGTAAGTGGCACTGTTAGAGCACCACAAAGGCTAAATAAGAAGAGAAAGTTTATAAACCAGATATTCCTAATTTTTATCATAACAGTTATAATAAAACAAAAGAGTAGGTAAACTGTTACACTTGACCTGAATGCTTACTGTTCTGAGTTACTACAGACAGTAAAGGATAATGTAAAAGATAAAAGCTCCACTATTTATCAAAGCTGTAGCCCTAATTGTCAAAAATTATGACTTTTTGAGTTCAGAAACCTTGAAAGCACCGATAGAATAATATATATCACCTATATTTCTAATTCTACAATTAAATTTAAACTGCACTTGATTATTCTGGGATCCCCAAAACAATATTAATCAGTCTAGTTAAGACCAGTCTGTAGACTCCTCCTTTGACCCAAACCCTAAACTCCACGCCTGCCTTCACCCTATAAAACCCCACGACCCTGCTCCAGTTTCTGTACCTTTCCTTACCCTTTGTTCCTAAAGGAGCACGGCAAGAAGTGGAAACTGCCAGGATGGCTCAGAGCTGCTGCCATCTCTCCATCACCTCGTGCCCCTCTCCACCACCCTTAACCCTCTTCCCTGAAGGCAAGACAAATGTTGGAAACTGTCCAAAGGTGATGCAGGATTGCTACCATCCTCCCGCTGTCCGATATCCTCCATTTTTCCCTGTTTTTCCCCCATTCCCTGCCGGGAAGGTGACGGCCACACTGTCCCAGGTCCTCCTTTTAAAAATAGCACAGACCATGTGGTTTTTAAAACCCCTTTTTCCCACCGAAGCCCTTCTTTTCTGGTCCTAGACCCCCGCCTCCCGCCCCAGGCCCGCGTGGCAGTCAGCCCGTGGGGCTGGCCCCGGGCCGGCGTGGCAGTGAGGAGCTGCTGAGCCCCCGCGGGGGGACCGGGCCAAGGCTCAATGGCAATGGAGGCGTGGCAAAGCCACTCGGCCCCTGCCAGAGGCCAAGCCAAAGCCCGAACAGCAGAGGAACTGTGGTGAGGTTGGTCAGCCCGAGAGAGGGCTGGACCCTGACGTGTTGCTACCAGCCCTATCACCACCACCTTCACTGTTCCTGCTTCACAGTCATCCTCATCATCCACATTAGTAACACCAACAACAGTACCAAAGCCAAGACCAACACTAAAGACCTTGCCCCTCATAAGCACTCCCTCTGGTGAGAAAATCAAAAGCCAAAGGACATTGAACGGTTAACGCTTTAAGTAAAAATGTATTCATCTAATTAACATTATTTCTGTTACTTTATCCTTGTAATCAAGTCTCACATGCTTTTCTATTACTTGTTAATTTAGCTTAATATGTTCATTTTAGATTAGTAAAGTATGAAGTCATATTACCGCGAATCCCCTTTCTATAACTTATTCAATATGCCTTGTAACCAATTTATAAATGGAGGAATTGTAGACTCCTCCCTTGACCCAAACCTTAAACTCCACCCCTGTCTTCACCCTATAAACCCCCACAACCCTGCCCCTGCCGCTCTCTTTTTTCTCTTCATCTTCTTCTCCCTTCCCGGCCCAGGGGGAGAATAAACAGATTCTTGAGCCTGACAAAGACTTGTCTCGTCTGTTTCCCTGCTGGCCTGACAGCAGCTGTACCTTCCCGCACACAATGAACTTTGTAGCCACACAATACAACACCAGTCATTCCATATCTTTTTATTTACATTTTAATTACAGGATATGTGACTAAAATAGGAAGATATTTTTTCTTCTTGAGGAAGAAGACAGGCTCATTTTTATTTTCTTGACAAATATTTTAGTTAACAGTGTCCCTATTAGGGACACTGTTACGGTGCTAAGTTATGGTGGATTTGAAATCAGGCAAAACAAAATTCATGTACATCAGAGACTCCCGCAGATATTCCGTGAGGGTGTTGGCATAGTCAAGCTCTCATTTTTAATATGCAACTTGTGGGAAACAATAACTTTCTCAAACTTACAGACCTATATTAGGGAATGAATCCTGGGCAGTGATACTCAAGTTTTTCCTTTAGACTTTAAATGTTGATCAGATAGAATCATAGTGTAGGTCAGGATAGAAAGTAGACCTCTGTTGCTCATCTAGTCTGATTTCCTCCATGAAGCAGGGTAAGCTGGACCAGATGGCTTCAGACTCTCTCTAATCAAATAGTGAGCAGATATCCTTACATCTCTAGCAACGATGCAGATTCCACAACTTCCCTAAGTACCCATCCCTATGTTTGTTCACTACACACTTGTTGTGGTTTAGGAGTGGTGCTCTCAAGTTCAGTGCCCCTATCAAGACTCTCCCAAACCATGCTGCCAGTCTGTTGCTCTCCTTCTCCCTCCCCTTCCTGCTGCAGTGAGATGGAGCTAAGAATTTGAGCCACATAAAGTAAAGACCATGGGCTGAGATAAGAACAATTTACTGGAAACAGCAATGCGATAAGAAAAGAAACAATAAAAGTAACCATACTACTAATAAAAGTATAAAAAAGAGAGAGCAATTCATGTGCAGAAAAGCTCACTGCAGACCCCAGGTGACATTGCACAATGGCTTCTCCCATCCTGCCATATTTTTCTCAACCAAAAGCCCTGACCTTCTTGGAAGCCAGAGAGTCCCTTATGCCTGCTGAAGGCAATGAGATAAATTGATGTAGAATATCTTCCTGGCCATGCCCACATGGCCCCTGCCTCTGTCCCCCTCATGGCTACTGCAAAAAATTAACTTTGTTGTGACCAGAACCAGGACATTATCCACCCTTTACTCTACATTATCTATGTCATGCCCAGATCCTACACATTCCAACTATATACATATATACAAATATATACACATATACGCACACACTAATATATACATATATATATACAAAAATCTATCTATCTATCTATCTATCTATCTATCTATCTATCTATCTATCTATCTATCTATCTATCTATCTATCTATCTATNATTCCATACCATCTACATCATGCCTAAATCCTGCATTTTCCAACAGTATACGTATTATATATATACACACAAATATATGCAAGCAAAGAAATAATTTACATAGTCAATGCTTGTCCCTCTAAGGTGTCTGTTGAATTCATTCAGTCCATGGTTTTGGGTTCTATCCATCCTAGATGTCTTCCAGGACAGGAGGGCTGGTTTGCTGTTGGGTGGTTGAGAGCAGCATCAGACACTCATGACTGGTGTACCTGGAGC
>WAAE01011053.1:0-39209 GCA_013400495.1 Nicator chloris
GTTTTGGTTTTTTTTCTTGAATTCTAGATTTGTCCATGGCAGTACAAAAATTTTCACAGTCTTTACAAGATTTTCAGTTTGAGTGCATTGGAGATGCTGAAACTGATGATGAAATCAATATTGGTAAGTACTCTCTTTGCTTTGCTGGCAGTAACATTTTTTATAGTTTCTTATAGCATGTTATCAGAAAACAGTGGGGCAGTTCACAGTTGGTTTCAAATGGGTCATGCCACAAAAATAGAAAAAATTTCAATAAATAGAAACCATGCAAGACTTCAAAAATACATGTCAAACAACTATGTCTTCATGGCATAGCTTGATTTATTGTAGCAGAAAGTATTCAACAGCACTTTTGTCAGCTGAGTCAACTGTGAATCCTCTAAATTCTGCTGCTTCTTTTATGTTTCAGTCAGTTTTCAGTGGGTTACTGAAAAGTACACAAGTTTTCTATCATGTAACATCAGTTTGCAGAAAACCACTTAAGTGCCTAGTAAGACACAGGAAGTATTTAAAGGTCTAAAAAGAGGAATATGTTCATTACAACTTGTACTTTCCGAAGTGTATGGTTGTCTGAACTTTTGCCAGTAAAATTTACTAGCCGCTTATTGTTCTGTCTCTGTACACACGCAGAAATTCTGCATTTGCAGAACTGAACAGCTCAACTTGTCTTGAATGTAAGCCTCTTTAATGTCATCAAAATACTCTTCCCTCAGCAGACTAATCCTGGAAATGTTTCCAGGGTTCAGAAATTCAAGCACTCTTTACTGCAAGGCATTGCTGCAGTTGTAGTGATGCTTTTACACGGTAGCACAGCAGCTGGAGTGCTTTAACCCCCATTGGTAAGAAATTTGGATTATAATCCATCTTCAGAATGGCTAAATTCAGCATCATGAGTCTTACATACCACATGGCCCCCATGTGTCTCCTAAAACATCTGAGAGGAAGTAAGACGGTTCTTAAAGAGTGTAGTGGCTTCTAAAAATAAATAATTTGGCAGTATAAGAGGGAACATAGGACTTGTTGGTATTTTTTGAAGAAGTTCTGTGTAGTGCAGGGAGGAAACACGGATTTAGGCTTTTCCAAGTGTATCTGTTATTATGATCTCTTTTCAAGTCTCCTCTCGCTTCAGTTTTTCCTTTTTCTGTCTGAGTCATTGGACAAGGTCTGAACTTCTTGTTTTCTCTTGCGAGGTTTGCCTCATCCTCACCCTACAACACTGGGGTAGTCAGAAAACTGTCATCAAAGATGACTGGTGTTTGGTCACAGTCTTCCACTAACTCCTGGTAGGGGGTGGGAGGAGAGGTTTAATTTTACTGACAGTTAAAAGTAGGGGAGTGAAATCACTGACCTTCTGCTACTCATGTGTGAAACCGCATGCATTCTTCAAGTGTGTCCAGCTTGGAAAGAGAAATGGTGTGCATGCACTCTTTGGCATGCTACATATTGTTTCTTGGCTGTTAAAATTATATTGTGTATGTATATATTTTTTAACTAAATCTGCAGTATCTCAGTTATATGTTTTAGATTTGGTCAGTAACTTTTTTAAAAGACATACGGCTTTGCATTTAAAATCAGGTGAAACAAAGACAGCATTCATTTTACTTGTAAACTAAGTGTAGCAAAGAAAAGACATTTTATTGTTTGGACATTAAACAGGCATTTAAAACTATTTAGGAAAAAAATCACAATTCATGCTGCTTGACAGCTGATTTATTTCACTCAAAGCTTCAAAGAAAGGATTTCTAGCTTCTAAAGGGCCAATTGCCTGATGGATTGTCATGTACATCAAAGAAGCTTGTAAGAGTAAAAGGTAAACTGACAGAAATCAAATTCAAGTCTAACAGAGCTTGAATGATACTGTGTGCTTTTATAGGGTAAGGCTCAATTTTTGATCTCCCTAGAGCGGTGACCTAGAATTTATCCATATCTTTAACATGCCCCAACCAGATAAATGTTTGCTTATCATCAAAGACAGCTTTGTATAGATGAATCCTGCTCTGTACCTCTTCCTGCTTTCACCTCCTTTTTCTAAAAAGGTCTACAACTGTGCAGGCCAGTGAGAAGTTCTACATCAGTCTGCAGTGATATTCTGACTTGATAAGATTTGTAAAACCCTACCATATGCATAGGGGCTTATTGTAAGGACTACATTTCTATTTCAAGCTTAGCATTGAAAATCTACCCTAATACACCTTAGCATTGGGAATTCACCTCTGAACAAGACTTCTTCTGTCAGGATGTGAGTATTTTTTTAAAAAAAGAGGTTCAGATTCTTTCAGCATTAAATGTAAGTGATTTAAGTGATTTTTTCTTTTCTTTCCAATAAAAAATATTTGGAATTGAGTTGATAGCTCCACTAACATTTTTTGAGGCAATATTAGAGTTGAGGGTGTCTCTTTAATAACTAAGCACAAGGGGTTTTTTTCTACTTCTTTTTTTTTTTCCCAGTCTGAGATCTAATAAGAGCAGTTTTATTTGCGTTTCCTATAACCCATGCGTTTTTAGTTGCTCTTTTAATATAACTTATCTATTCCAGTAAGCCCATTATGTAAAATACATAAGAAGTCATTTTAGTTAACCTTCATGACACACTGCACATAAACAGAATTATGGTGGTGTTCTTCATACTTACTTTAATCCATCTCTTATTTAATCCAGTGATTTATTTGTTTGGGTTGGAGTGATTTTTAATTCCTATCTTTGATTTCTAATTTTGATGATTTCTTATCTTTTATTTACAAGAATTTAATTCTTGCATAGAAGGGGTGTTCTTTGACAAAAAATTCTTATCTGTGTCTGTGACTATATAATGCATTTTAGGTAATTTTTTCATGTTGCTGCAAGTTAGCTGGATTTATCTTCATAGTCACTTTCAGATATACCATGCCTAGTTTAGAGTAATTTTATGCATGAGTTGTAAGGAATTTCTCTGACTTTCTTGGATAAGCAGGCTGCCTTGTTCCTCAAATCGTCTACAGCTCTTACGTTTTCAGTTGGTTTTCTAACTGTGAACATCAAAGGACTAAAGCTATAAAAACCCTTTCGGTTTTTAATCTTTTTGCCAGCAAATTTGGATTGAGAAACAGTGGTCCCCATCTTTACTAGTTTTTCTCATAAAAAAATAGAACAAGCTAGCAACAATTGCTGGTTTTGTCTCTTCCTCTGGTTTGGAATGCTTGTGGAAGCATGTGATCTGCAGCAATGCCTGGGCTGTACTATTTGATGGCAGAATGTGATTATGAGCACCAGTTGCATGTGATTCAGCGAAGCTATAATTGTTTTTTGTGCAACTGAAAAATTTTGCAGAAGATAGCATTTTCAATGCAAAAATAACAAGATGAGTGGCAGTGAAGTAATAATACTAAACAGCCAGAGTAATGAAGGTTTGATGTAACTTGCCCTTACTCTGAGAAGAGGGTGTTGCTTTCCTAATCTAACAACTGTTTTCCTCAGAAATACCAACACTTGATAACACTTTGCCATTTGCTTTTTACACATATCACCCTGCTTTCAGCCCACTTTGTAAATATTTTGCACAAAAATTAAATACTTAAGATTGACAGTGAATGTAAAGGAGGTCAGTCACTTGTCTTGCCCAGTGGGGGTTTTGTGTAAAATGGATGCATGATTTTTCCATGTTTCAAGCCTTAAGGGTAACATGGAACTTTACATGGATGAGACAGCTTCACAAACTATGTTTTTAATGATCATCTGTCTTTTTCTTCAGTATACACTGCAGGCATAAATTTTGCAAGGAGAAGGTTTGCCCAGCTCCTCCTAGTATTATCCAACTTGTGTTACCTGGATCTCTCCCTAGGAATTTCAATGTTTTGATCCTCTTTTATTCTGTTTGTGTTATCTGGTTTATGGCTACTAGAGGTGAAAATAATAAACATTATTAACTCAATGGAATTCTGTCTTGTGCCTTTAACAAGTTTGTGTCTATTTTGTATTATGGCTAATTAAATACCTGTGAGATCTAATATCTGCAGTATAAGACCTTGCTCTTCAGAATTAAAAAAAAAAAAGACAAATAAATACATTCTGATATTCTGGCATTTTATTTTAGTATCTGTGTTTTATTAGCATGTGCTGTTTAGGAAAGTGCACTGAAAAGCATATATCTTTCACTCTGTGACTGCTGGGTTTGGAGTTTGGGGTTTTCTTCCCTGAAGAGAATTATATTATGAGAGATGTTTCAGGTAGCATCAGATGTTTGATTTAAGAATGTAATAGGATTATGATGATTTGTGAAATCATTATTAATTGAGCCTGAAAGAATAGGTCAAAAGTTCTGAAATGTGGTCTCTTTTCTTGTGGGCACTGAATTCTTTTCTTGCCGCTAGCAGTTGGGGCTCGTGATCTTTGCTGACTCACACCTCAAGTCGTTCATTGGATTATTAAATTGCTTGCAACTAACCATCTACAGAGCTGTTAGCTCATACCTGGCAGTTATGTTGTTTACAGCAGTTAGTTTCAAGTTGAACTTTGAAAAATTGACTCAAATGTACTGGAGAGAAAGAACTCAAAACCAAACAAACAAATGCAGAATGCTAATAGTAGTTGTTTGTTAGAGTCCGCTGCTGTGTTTTGCTTTCTTGTTTTAGTTGAGCAATGATGCCAGAAGCTCAGTCTTCTTTATTTCTTATCCTGGGCATCCACATGCACAATGCTTCTCACTTAGCATTTGCTCTACCCTCTTGGAGAGCTTGTCAGAGGACAAGCATTCTGTAATTGAAAGCAGCAAATAAATCTGACCTGGGAAATTTGTATATAAAACTACACAAAAAAAGGAAAAAAATCATGACGTTTCCTTTCCCCCTCAGCTTTTCTAACAGTGTAAAAGTTTAATTGAGTTTAAGAGGTGCCAAATTCCATTTTTAATGGTACGTGCTGTGGATACAATGTCCATTCAAATAAATAAATTTAAAACAACAAAAATAATACATATGCACACCCACAGTATGTAGAGACAAATCTTGACAATCAGTCTGTGGACTTGACAGTCTCCAGGTTAGGACACTGTCTTTTGGAGGTTCATCAGGAATCTGACAAGGTATATGTCAGTTTAATCACAATTTCAAGCCACAAGTTGCCTATGGTGTGTAATGGCTTCTTGAATTTGCTTCGCTCTTCCTGAATTATTTATTAAATGCAACCAAGCCACCTACAGTCTGAATCACTTGGATATCTTACTGGTCATCTCCTTAATTACTTGAGGTTAAGCTTTCATGTTCAAGAAAGTTCTTTTTGAGGTTAATATACAACCTACTTTGCACTGAGTTCCCATTTGTAACCAGGCTTCCGAATGGAATTACCAAATTCCAAATAAGTCTTAAATTACTTGCAGCATCTCAGGTCTACTACTGCCTTATCCAAAGCAAAGAAAGAACAGGATCTTGCCACCACCTTGAGGGCAGAGTTCTGGGGGTGGATTTTTTAGTGTAGGCATCATCCCAACAACTTTCTTAGTGCTTGAGTTTGTTGACCTTGTAGAACACATTAGAGACAAGTATATTTACAAAAGGTGGTTTTATGTTAGGTGGGTGGGGAAGGGTTGACTCCTGAAATAGGCTAGAAAGCTATTTACAATGGAGAGTGAATTTGCATAGAACGATTGTATGCTGTTTTTCCACAGTAATTACCTGCTTAGATTTGCCATCTTTTTTCCTCCACCTGAAAGAATGAATTTTAAGATTTAACTTGTTAGATTACTTTCAAAGCAACTTTGCTTAAGGTATTTGTAAGATCACAGGACAGGGTTCTTTGGTACTTGTATTGGATTATTTTTATCTACAGAAGTTCAATGGTAACAATTTATGGGAGGAACTCAGCACAATCAGGGTGTGAAATGCCTAAAGTATTTGTTTCAAATCTGTTGATTCTGTTCCTGCCATTATTTTTTTAATCCCTGTTGCATATTTGACAATTTAAACAAATGCCACTTGTTTCTGGAACTCTGTTGTTTCTTGACTTAAAAAAATGAGTAATTTTATGCTAGTGCTGGGATCCTATCAAGGCTTCAAAACAACATCTGCCTCAGAAAGTGAAGGTTGGCAATCTGTTGGTCGAGCCCAGAGCTCTTGTTCTTGCTTTGCAAGGACAAATGAGGCTGACAAATCAGGAAACAAAATAATGGTGCAGTATATTTTTATCTGTTCAGGAGGAAAAGGTAAAATAAGTTCAACAACGCAGTCCTTGTTGTTTCTTTTTCTCTTGGATACCTATCAAAAAGTTGTTGGAATTTGCATGCTTCATTCTCTGTTGACGTTATTGAAATGAAAAAACTGAATTGGGATAGCGATGCAGTTACTGCCATTTCTGTTTGTCCTACCGTTCCTCTGTGTCACGAGTAGCTGACACTAGGAGCGCTCCTGAGTCCCTGCAGTTTGCATCCTGGTGTACTAACAGAAGCTAAAGTTCATGTTAGTTCATTTTGCTGTTTTGGACTGCAGACTGTGATGTCTCAGATACTGCTTGCCTTGGAGCTCCTACTGCACAGAAAGAGGTTAAGGCAGGAAATTGACAACAACTTTGTTGTCCCAGTGCATTCTGCTAAGGAGTTAAGATGAGACAAAATTTGATCTGAGCAGCTGAGTAGATGAATGGACAAGTCCATGCCACTCACAGAGCAAGGTGAAGATCTCATTTCGATTCTCAAAGGTGTAGTCTACTTTATTATCCTCATTCCATGCCTTCCACATGCTTCTTTTCCCCTCCTTTGTCACTTAACTTCATTATTTCTAGATTTGGACATCCCAGTGGAAGTATGAATGCCTGTGGGGAGACAATCTGAGGACTGAAGTGTTGCTTTATAGAGTTGTTTTGAAAATAATGAGTATGTACTGTTGATGCATATAAATACACTTCTAGTAAAATGGCATAACATTTTAGAGTTGTCAGGCTAGCATACCTCTTGAGAAATAGGAACCAAAACAGATAGTAGTTTGATCAACTCAGCTTTGAGATATTTGTCTTCAGGTTTGAGCAAGTAAGGTAAAGGATTTGTACTTTCTGAAACCATAATGCTTAGTAGAGTTTAGAGTTTTAAGCACAGGAACTTTTTGACCCCCTTGTAGACCTAAATTCCATTAAGCAATCATGACAAACCTAACATCTGTTGAAGTATTTGGTGATATTTTTTCTAAACTCTTTCACTATTCAAGCAATAAATGCACAAAACTTTAAAAATCGGAAAAACAGTATTAATGATTCTCAGTTGCCTTCTGAATATATTGCTTTTGCTTTTACTTCCGCTATTTCAGCACTCATAAAGAGCCACACACAAATAAGGTTTGTACAGCTGGGATGATTAAAATATCAGGATTTTTTCCTTCACTTAAAGTGTGTATGGGCCCCTGAAGAATTGGGGATTGGCAAGCCTGAAAGTCATAATTACTTCTAATTCCTTTGTTTATGGAATGCTGTGATTGAATATTACTTCTGCAGCTTAACATTGCTGCAAACGATCTTGTAGATTGCTCAGTGGTTGTTTCCTATGTTGTCTTGTTATTCAGCTGTTCAAAAAAACTTGAGCTTAAAGCAGCAATTCTTATCTTAGAACAAAAGATTTGTACTCATAGTACATTTATATCACAACTCTTCCTAGTGGGATGGGGGAGGGAGAGCAAGAGAGGATTGTAATCTGATTGCATCAGAATCCATCTTTGAACTTAACTATTTGAATATTCCATGGTTTTTAGAGCTGTTCTTCCTCTGATATGTGATAGGGTATCAGTAAACTCTGGCGAAGCCAGATCTGTTCAAGTCAAAGGTTAATGGTCAATTTAGTTGAGGTAAAGATTAATTGAATTAAATGAACTTCTGTGGTATGATGTTAGTTTTCAATAGGGGCCAATTCAAGCTGCTATTTTTTCAAAGTAAGTCTCCAGCAGCACTTTAAGATCACTTCGTACCTATTAGACAGGATTTGATGTATTGAATATTGCTCCCCACACCCTGCTGAGTTCTGCAGCTGTGGAACTCAGCCGCACTGCTGTGCCTGTGGCTCCATCAGGTGAAAAGAGAGGCTGATTTCTCTTTGACAGGTACAATGATTGTAGTGTGGTGTAGAGATGCAGTATTTCTTAATGATCACTTATCTAAACTCTTATCTCTTTATTCTGTGAGAATATGGCAGAAATGGTGTATTTGTTGTGACTTGTCCCAAAAGCCTCCACCCGTTCACAGAACTGCAGAAGAGAGGGGAGAGACAAGAAAAGAGTTAGTCATTTCTGGACAGGTTTTGATACAGTGCTCTGTGTGAGCGCATGACTGCTTGAGAGATCCTTGTCACGTTCCTAAGAAAATGGAAGAAATTACTTAGATGATTTAAAATGTTTTTGTTGGCACTCCAAGATGCCATGTTTCAGGAGAGGTGCTGTAGAGCAGTAGAGTCTAGAATGAGCTTTTTCTATCACATCTCTGCCATGTTGAAGAATTCATGCTACACAAGATAGGTGAATTTTCCAAAATGAATGATGTCTTTTCAAAATCTGTACTGCTTTTATAAACGGAGTAGAACACTGATACAGGGTAGATATGCAGCTGTATTTTTAATAAAGTGTTAAAAGTGTAATGGTAGTAGTGGAATTACTCTTTGGTGTGGGTTTGTTTTGTTTTGTTTTTACAAACATGCTGTGGGATAGAAGCCATTATGAACTTTTTAAAATTTTCATGACTTTCTGAAGTGTTTTGCCCTTGCTTGATCTATTTAAAATTTTCTACTTGTATTTGCTTTGTGAGGTTCTGCATGAGTAGGGCATGGCAAATTACTGATATTAAGTCAAGTAATTGGATTTATTTAAGATGTGTAACATTGCGTGTCTTCAGGTTATCTCTCCAAGTATTGCGTTTGACAAGTGCTGACAGTAAATCTGGGAATTCTGGATAACCTGACTTTCTTGCAAATCTTCTTAGTTTGTATAGAAGCATGTAGCTTTCTTTGTAGACCTCTGTTGAAAAGTAGTGGAGTGGAAAGTGTAAATGTATTGGCTCAAAGATTTAACTTTTGTACAAGGCTTGTGTTCGCATGTTTAAATATTGGTAACATGATAGCTACTTTTTATAGCAAAGAATTCTCAAATATGATACTGTTTGTAACTGGGTGGTTACCCTGACAGAGGTTTGTTTCTGTAATGGAGAAAGGATTTTTACTTCTAATGTGATGCTCAGGCAGGAGGTTCCATTCTTACTGTGGAATCGCTGGCCTCTTCTGCTGATTTGTCTCACCTGTATAGTGTGTCAAAACCCAAATGCTTGTGCCTGGTGTATGGCCTGCAATTGAAGGGCTTTGAAACTTTGTGGGGAGCACTGCCTGGAAACATACAGGGATGAAATGCTATAAACCAGGGAAGGTCAAACAGGGAGACTGTTGCTGAATATTTGATAGTTTCATTGTTGGTTTTGTTTTCGTGGGGAATTTGCAGCACTTACTACCATCTCTCTGTCCTAATAATTTGAAGAGCCAAAATGCTCCTACTTATGATTTGGAGAAAACATTACCACTGAATTTACTCTTGAGTTTACAGTGTCTTAAGTCAAATGAAATAGAGAGAACCCTTGGGGTTTCTTTACATTTAGTTACATATATTTGAGTAACTGTGTCCTAATGAAATTCTCTGCTTGCCAGCATGTAGTGGAATATGTGATCATATTTGGAGAACAATACATAGACCTCGAAGCATAAATTTGGGCATAAAAGGCTTAATTTTGTCATTTTTCTTGCTTATTCGTTTAATTTCTTTGCATAAGCTTTAAAACAGGCATTTTTCATCTCTGCCTCTTTGCTGTTTTCATACTTTTTCTTCCTGATCTATAATTATTTTTTTTGGCAAATTTGGATTTCCTTATGTGAGGTAGCACACTCGTTTTCAGTAATTAAAATAATTGGACAAAATACCTTTCCTCAGAGTTCAAGGAGGGAATTGCTACAGGAAACAAAGTTACCACTGAAACTTGTGCTCCCTGGGAGATGCTTCAAAATGTGAAAGGTCATGGTAGTATTTGATTAAAAAAGCATTGGATTAAGCCCTTGCAGGCTAATTATGGAGTAAATAAGTAAGAATGTTCATTTATTGAGTCTGAAATAGCTTCACATTGTCTGCTCTAAGAATGTCTTGATTCTGTCACAAGAACAGTACAGACCAGACAGGGTTGTCTATACCTTAGTGTGCCAAGACTTCCGGGATGGAAGTCTTCAAGGAAATTTGTAGTTATTTGGACGGTAAATTTAAACCACTGTCTTCTGGCAGAAATCATTGTCACTTTGAGAGTGTATTTCCATGCTGGGGTGTGTTGATGTAATCTTTAAACCTCTACACTTGAGTTTTTGTTTCATCCTATGTCTATTATTACTAGAAGTGCATTTCATTGTATTATAGGAAGGTCCAAATTGCTTTTTTTACTGTTCTTGTGGAGCTGTGTTAAGTGTAAACACAGACAATGGGAATACATAAGGTCCTTATTACAGATCCATAAAACCTGATACCTGGATTAGGAAGGTAAGAGAAACCAAATGGAGAGGATAAGGCAGCACATACAATAATAATTTTCCAAATTTAAAATGAGATTGAAACCCCATGAATAAATGAACCATTATCTTGCTATTCTAAATTCTTTTTTCACAGTGGAGTCTTCTAACATAATTCATCTCTTGACACCAATACTCAGCTTAAAGTGTATCTGACATGCTGCAAGCTTGCAAACTGGAATTTACATAAATACCTAACTGATATTATCTTAAACCTTAACAAAAGAAAGCAGTTGCTGCATTTCCTCTATTATCTTGGGAATGATACTCAGAAGAGGACAAAATAGCTAAGATAAACATTGATTTCAAATTCTGTACTCCTCTCCTATTTTGTCATCATTTCTGCTTTCCCAGTAAATATTACTTACAGTACAGAGCTCAGTCTTCCAAGCTGAAGTTTCTCCAAAAATTTTGCCATTTGGAAAGCGAGAGAAGATGACCTAGGGTAGAAATAGCGGAAGAAATACCAGTAGGTAAAGAAAATAGAAAGCCTGAGCAATAATTGGGAAGATTTATCAGACATATGTCTTCTTGTCCAAATACAGCTTTTCTGAAAATATGTTTTAAAAATAAAAGCAACAGCTGTTTTCTGTAGGAAAATGTTGCAGTCATCTCGCACTACTGTTTTTTAAATTATGGTACAAAGATGCTCCAGCCCAGTCAACATTAGTTATAAAATGCTTTGACACCAATACTCTGCTTAAAGTTCAAGGACATTTGACATTTTTCAAAATTGACATAAATATTCATTATTTCTGTTTATAGGCTAAGGTTTCCTTCAGCTTGTTCCCATTGGGCTCAGCTGTACTTCCCTTTAAAGCTCTAGGTAATTGTACACGTTTTATGTTTTACACGCTTAATTCAGTAGGAAAAATAGGGGAAAAAAGGATCCTTAACAAATCAGTCTAGGTAGTGATGGTGGTAAAGGAAAACTCTATTGTATAAAATAAAGCTCCATTTAAATTCATAGCCAATGTATTGAAACACCAAGATAATTACAGGCTTTAGGAGTCTTTTTTTGAGACAGTCCTCCTCTGCATTCTGTCTTGTAATGTGAAAAGTTGCCATTGTGGTGATATTTTGAGATGTCCAATTTAGTTACCTAGTGATAGATATTGCAGATTCTCTGTGGCTTTAATGACATCCACAACTCTTGCTAAGTTGAAATTACTGAGAAAGCAGATGATCGTCTCTTCATACCTGTCAGTGTTACTCTGAAATGTTGGCTTTTTCTGTCTGAAAGGAAGCCTTCTGTGGCTACTCTTGTCCTACCTACTGTACCTCTCCATCACCACCACCTCACATAATTTTTCAATGTCCTAAAGCTGTAGAAAGAAGGATGGAAATTTTATTTGTTGTTGTGATTTGTTGAAAAACTGCTTGTCGTGGCTGCAGTTAATGCTAATTATTAAAAGCTCTGGAAATACAGCTGTGAATTAACAACTATTTAATAATATATTTATTTTAATTTTAGATTTGGAAAAGAAAGTCTCTTCTCCCAGCCTTCATAGATCTTATATTTATTCTGCTTTCTCACGGAAGTCTAGTAAACAAATGTTAGTCCTTAGACCAACGGCCCATAACAAAACTTTCTATCTTGAATCCTGTTTCAGTGATGTATTATTTACAGGGAAAGACTCCCTTCTAGACTTTAGCTGAAGTTCATACCCAGGCATGAATTCGGGCCTGCTGTACCAAGTCTGTGCTAGGTATGACCAGTTCTGGAGGATGTGCTTGACTGACCTTCCTGCCAAAGAGTACTGGGAGCAATGTACAGCACAGTCCTGGCAGTTCCTCAGTCAGATCAGGAAGACATAAGGAAATCTCTGACAGTCTTGCTCATTTCTGCCTTTCATATAGCAAGGTGTCATAAGAACACGTGACATATATCTGTATGTATTATTTTTTCCATGCTGGCATTCACATATCTGAAGGTTGTGGTGGTATCTGCTCATAATGCTGTAAAATCTTGTTTTGTGTGTGTTTTACACACTTTAGAGTGTGTAAAAATTGTCTATGCATTGTTTAAGACTGAATGTATAAGTGGAAATTAAAGCAATAGTCCACAGAAAAGAACATTCAGTTGTATTGTCTTCCACAGTAGCTTTTGATTTTTGTCTTGTGTTGAACATTACCTTCCAAACTTGGCTTTATGTCTTTCAGTTCAGTACTGGTCATGCAAAACTATTATATGTGTCATACACTTGGTCAGCCTTTTCTCATTAACTGTAGATGATGCAATATCTATTGCATGTGACATTTAGTGGTACAGTATAACACTGTGCTCTTAAATATTAAGCTAAGGTTGATAGAGTAGCTTCAGTAATTTCCACAGACATGCTATTTTAAGGTGGTATGTTCTTTACACAAGTATATAGCAAAAACTTCATAAGATTTATTATGTGCATTTTTTTCCTATGAACATCTGGGATGATTTCAATGCAGTAAACCAGATTTGGAGAGTGTAAATACATCATATTTTTAGTAAAGCATTCCATAAATTCACAGAGATTAACTTTTTCCTTTTTTACTTCTGTCTCATTCACTCAATTCTACATCAAAATTCAGTTCCTTTTTAATTATGTGAGTGTAGTTCTTTGTGGAGTTGTACCATGTGTTTGAAACTATAGGGATTTTGGAAAAAAGAAGAACGTTGTTGATCTACACCATTAATGTTAAAGCTGTTGTTACTGTTAGTTTATTTCTATGTGAAGCAAATTAATTAAAAGACTTTTCAATTAAAAGAGAGTAACTTTTTTTTTTTGTTTTTTTTTGGGTTTTTTTTTTTTTGGTAAATAAAATAATGGGAGCTCTTTCTCCTGAACAAGGGAAATTTTACAGCACATTGTTGTTGAGTTAGGAATACTCCAGAGAGAGCAGCTGGCAACCTGTTGTGATTATGATGAATGAGACCACAAGTCTACATCTGGGTACACATTCAATTGTTTTTGCTTCTTGAGTGTTGCTTTTCACAGGAATCATTTCCATCATGATACCAAATGTGTCTTACAAGTCCTTTTGTGTAGCCCTTAAATAAAAAGCAGACTGTAAAACTGTTAGGATTTTTAAGTTAGTATCGCCTAATGACTTCAAATAAAATACTGAGTCAGCACTTCATTTTTCTTTAAATGGCTCACCAATAATAATAATTCTTTATGAAATTAACTAAAAATATATGTAGTATGTTAGGCTGCATATTGTACTTCATATTATTGGTGTGTTTTCAGAATTTATTTCTTATCAGGACATTCCCATGACATTTCCTCTTGCGAAATATTTGACTCTTCTTCCTCCCACCCCCCTTTGTTTTTACAATTTAATTCTTCTGTGTCTATCCTGATTAAAAAGAAGTGGATTAAAAAAAGTTGTAGCATTACTAAGAAAGGATTGTGAGGCTGTAATGTGTAATGCCGAATGTCCTGACAGGCAGTGGGCTGCATCTGACATAGACCAGTCTGATTTCTAAATATTCTGGTTTTCAATTACACAAAAGCACTTCAAGTTATTACTGTTGAAAAATCTGTTCCCTGTTGAGAGCTGTGGATCCAGAGTTAGATATGTGTACCCTGTGCCCAGGGTTTGTGCTGAGATCCCTGTGAGGGCACTAGTTGTGGAAGGGAAGGATGCCCCTGCCCAGATCTCCAAGGTGCCCAGTGCCCTGTGGGTGAATTGCCTGGGAGGTGTCACCCCCCTTGGTGACCTCTGCCCTCAGCATCTCTCTGTCTGCCAAGCCCCAAGCTGAGGTGAGGCAGAGCTGTCACCTCTCTGCAACCAGAGGGCTCTGTGGGAGAAGTGTGGAGAAAGAAGGTAAAAGGATACACTGGGAAAAGAGGAGCTAGGGCTCTCTTTCCTTCCCTTTCCCCTTCCTGGTGCAGCTTCCAGCACAGCCAAAGTTCTCTAGGGACAGACCCCAGCTTTTAATGAGGCCTCACTGAGCGGGCTTGTATGGGAAGAAGGGTGTAATAACATGAAAGATCAGTACTGCAGTGCTCAGGGCTATTGTAGGAGAGCTGGCGTGGGTAAAGCCTTTCTCAGTGTATGTGGTGGCATTGCAAGGATGGAAGAACCACTGGGGTGACCAGAGATGTCTGTGTTGCAGAACTCTGTGTACTGGGTGTTCATCCTCCACTGTGCTCTGAATAACACAATGCACAGGTTCTCCCTGTGTACCTCCTGAGCTGGGGAAGGACAGACATCATATGGCTGGATGTGGGGATGGATGTGGATGTTGGGCAGCGAGCATCAAAGGTGTAGTCAGTTTTGATGCAAAGGTGTCTCTGCAAAGTCTCATTAGATCAGGGGAATGTTTTATCTTCGTGCTACTGACGAGTGTAGATTCTGTGTTCTTAGTGAAACTTTGCCCTTATAATTCCTCCAAAGGTGAGCCAATGGGGAGGAAAAGATGGAGACAGTTTCTCAGTCTTTAGCTGAAGCACTGTACAGATAACAGACTAGAACCTTTATATTAGTGTTAAATATTGAGGAAGATCTTGATTTGCACACTTACAGAGCATACTTTATATGCTTTTTCCCATGGCTGACCTGAATTTATTTAAACCCTAACAAACTGTTCAACTTTGAAACTAAAAAACTCTCTGGTTCTGCCTTGTAATTCGAAAGATGAATCAAAAGCTTCTCGTAGTGGTTTTGAGTTTCTTTTACAGTCCCTTTCTTCCCCTCCCCTTCCACATCCTCATAGTTTAGCAATGCCTGTCTGGCTAATTGTTTATTTAGTTTTTAGCATTTCATATTGGGTACTTAGATATTCTGGAGTGTAATGCTCTACAGATTCCTAGTCGGGTATAACCAGTCAGTTCATCATCTTTACCTGGGGGTTTTTTTTGGGTTTTTGTTTTTGGTTTTTTTTTTCTCATGGGATATTATGAGCTGACTAAGATTGCATTAATTCAGTGGATATCAAACTAAAATTCTTGATATCAACATAACTGGCAAAATCTTCTGGTGCTTGTTTTCTCAGGGAAAGATACTAAAGGAAAAGGCTCAAGGCCCAAGTAGATGGACATTTAACTTACCAGGTATATTTAGACTAAACCAAGAAGGTCATAATGGGAAAAAAAAGAATTTGTCAGCAAACAATGAGTTAGAGGTCAAGAAATGCAAGTATAACATCATAGTTGCAAAAAAATTACCTGTGTCATTTCTTGCAGAAGAAATTGGAACAAACAGCAAAGAGTTCTTCAACTGTAAAAGTTAAGAGAGAGAAAGGAGAATGCAAGGTTGACCTCTGCAAAGTCCAGATGGTATAAAGGATAAAAATTATTTGGGAATGGTCCAAAAACTAAGTAGCAGTTCATGAATGCAGACAAGGCAGTTAAGGCAAGCCAGATACTAGTTCCTTCTTAAAGTATCTGTTCCAGTACTTTCTAGAAAATGTGCTTATTTCCTTAAATCTTTTAGAGAAGTTGAGAAGGGATAAAGCCATATTATTGGAGACTGACACAAAAAACAGTTAAGAAGATGAAAAAATAACTAAGAGGTTGAGTTCCATTAGCATACCATCAGCACTATGTGTTGGTTAACTGAAGAATTTTTCAATCCTGTTCTTTTGAGAAAATCTGTGTTTTGTTTCAATGTTTGTCTTTTAGCTCTTTCAAAATGATTGAGATTGCCTCAAGTTGATTGTGAGAAACTGTAGTATTTAGCAATCTGTATTCTGAGTTCAGAGCTTTAAACCACAAAATGTAGCATCCTCTCATTGCATCCTGTCATGGCAATTACTGCCAGTTGCATCAGGAGAAAGTAAAAAGAGATACTTAGCTCTCTTCATATGATTGTTCTCTGGGATTGTCACCTGTGGGACTGTGATGCTGAAACTGAGTAACCCCTATGCCCTTGAGAAAGTAATACAAATGGAAAGAAAGATTTTTCTAGACATGTTTGTACCACATGCTTACAGGAGAATGAAGTCTTAAGAGTTTGCAGACTGTTTTCCTCTTTCTTGCCCTGTTTTAGGGGTTAATTCTTGTATTATGTTTCCATTGACTCTGCTTCAGCCCTTTGACTTCTATTTGAAAACAGTTTTGAGCAAAGACTCTGTCCCAGTTGTAACAGCGTTCAAAGCTTATAAATCAATCATCTGTTTGGGTCACCTGAGACCTTGTCCTTGTAAAACATAAAGCCAAAGAGCAGTTAAATCTAAACACTTGGCATTTCTTCTAAAATGTTGAGTTTCAAATATTTACCCAAATATTTTTCATGGTTCTTGCAAATACTTGTTCTCCCGCCTTAGTGGGAGAAACACAAGTCTTTTCTTGGCATTGTCTTTCTGCTCCTAGTATGTTAAAGTGAATTTTGTGGCTGAAAGCAGAATTCTTCTGTTTTGTAACTGATCTTTCCATGTTTCAGGGAATTCAGTTTGCCATATCCCATTAAAAAACATTTCTAAAATACATATGACTCTTAAGACTCAGGTTCTTTTTCTTTGCTCTTGACCTGCTCCCTGCTTCAGTCTGTCTCATTTGAGGCTACTTGATTGCATTGCAGTGTAAGAGCAATATTTTATCACTGTAGCTTCAATCCAGATAATGGACTCACCTCGTCTTAAAATCTCATTTTAAGCAGAATGTTCTTTTTTCTTTGTTTTCCTTTCAGCCCAGTCGTTGAAGGAGTTTGCTCGGCTCCTGATTGCTGTTGAAGAGGAGAGAAGACGACTGGTAAGTTTGCTGGCAGTAAATTTGCATTGAGTAAAATAATACTCTTATTGAGTAAAATAATACACTTTTTTCTGTTCTCTCTGAAGTGATTTTTTTTTTATTTATTTTATTTGGGTAGTAGAGGTTAAGTATGTCCTAAGAATTATTTGGAATTCTTACGCAAAGGCAATAATGTACTAGCATAAACTACAGCAATTTTTAATAAACTGTTCAACCAAATACTTCTGCATGGATTTAAAAATCTCTCAATTTCCTACCTCCCTGCTTCCTGACCCAAAATAAGCTTTGAATGCTGGTGTACCTTTCCCTTCCTGCAAAAAGCTTATACTCAAGACGTAGATCTATATTTACATTTAATGAAATACTCTTGAGTGTTGTCCACTGAAAGTATGCTAGTAATCCAAGAATGTGATTAGTGATAAGAAGAGAAAGCAAATTCATCACATGAGAGAAACACTTGTAGAATACATCAAACTTGCCAGAGTCATCCATTGATACGGTGTCCTTATGCCATTTGAATCTGCTGTTTGTTTTGATTTTTATATTTCTATTCAAATATAGATTTGTTAAAGAAGATTTAAGTGTATTTTTATGCAACTATTTAAAAAAAAATCAGGTGGGCAGTGAAGCTATTTTTGTCCTTCCTTGGGAGTCAGTCATGAATAAAGGAGTGAGATAGGAATTAACATCAGTAAGGGGATTTTCAAATATTGTGAAAGTTTAACTAGCTGTAATCCATCCAAAGAATATGTCTGCCCTGGTTTTTCTTCCTCTTACGGGTACTTAGAACACTGAGGTAAGGTTTTTATGACTCAGATTGGAACAAATTTACTAATTCAGAAAGAAGTTTATATAAAGTTGTCTTAGCCTAGAAGTAAATAGCCATAGAATTGCTCTCCCACTATTTCTGTTTAGATAAATATTTTAAAATGGCAAAGTCATAGCATATATTTAGTACCACTGCATAGCTAATATCACATAAATGTATAAAAGTAAAAATTTTTTTTGCTTTGTGCTAAATATTTTTTCCTGGGTAGCTGGAAGTGGTGACTGTTCTATACTTACCACCTTAATAGTTGGTTACCAGAACACTTATTAATTCCTTAGTTAAACAATGTTTTTAAATTAATAGCTTTCCAGTTTAAGTTAAAGATTGTTATGAGCTAACTATTAAAAAAAAAAGCAACAAATAGGTGAGGGTTTTATTTTTCAAACCCTTAGTCTTTCATAATATGTGCAAATAATTTCCTATTATTTTCTCTCTTTTTTTTCCACTCTTTTTTCCCTTTAGAGGAGTCACTACCTTTTTGACTTTTAGACGTTTATGGCCTATCTTTGGTTTATAATTTGCCATATAGTGTTTTTGTAAAAGATGTAGGAAGGCCTTTAGCATAAAAGAAGGAAAAAAAATTAATATTATTAAGTGAAAAAAGACCAGTCAGATGGGATGATAGGTTTTGTTCTGTATCAATATGATTTCCATGGGAATGCATGGATTGTATAGCTGAGTGTGGGAGGTTGACTCTGGCTGGATTAGCAGTGTCCACCAAAACTGCTCTGTCACTGCCCTCCTCATCTGGGCAGGGGAGCAAAATACAAGGGAAGGCTCATTGGGCTGAGATGAGATCAGGGAGACGTCACTTGGCCATCACTGTCATGAGCAAAACACACTCGACTTGGGGAATTCTATTTAATTTAATGACAATCAAATCAGAGTCGAGTAATAAGAAACAAAACCCAAATCTTGAAGAAACTTCTCCTTCTCCCTCCCTCCTTTTGAGGCTTTACTTTAATCCCAGTTCTCTACTTCCTTCCTGTCAGTGGCACAGGAGGGCAGGGAGTGAGGGCTGCACCTCCTTCCTCCTCATGAGGAGGAATCCTCACGCTCTTCCCTTGCTCCAGTACTGGTCCCTCCTTTGGGGGACAGTCTCCACAAACTTCTCCAACATGGGTCCTTCTCATGGGCTGCAGATCTTCATGTCCTGCTCCACCAGGGATCCTTTCCACAGGATTGAGTTCTTCAGGAACAGGCTGCTCTAGCGTGGGTCCTTGTAGGGTCGTCATGTAGGGAGAAGCTGCTCTTGGTGGGAAATCATTTGTAACCAGCTTTTTGCTCAGTTTGGAATAACCTCATTCAGTTCTCATTCTCTGTCCAGAATGAGAACATTGAGGACACCCAGTTTTCATGGCAGTTATATTTGCATAAGAAAATTTATCAAACTTAGAATTTCTGTAGGTTTAAAACGTTTGAGCTGCCTGTTGGTAGAATTTGTTTAATTATTACTGGAGTAAAAGTATCACCTTTGTCAAAGGTGTGGGTTTTTTATTCCCCAGTCTCTTACTGCAGTTTTCTACATGTCGTCATAGAATCCAGGGATCCCTGTGAGGATCAGTGTGCCAAACAGATTGCTAATATATGGTTTTTGCTTGAAAAACTTGTAATTTAACTGTGGAATCTTCAGAGCACTTTTGCTTGTTTCCGAAGAAGTTTGGAGCATTGTGCATACACTTAGATTTCTCTGCTGGAAGCACTTAAAGTCAGCCAATTTGCAGCTTAGTGATGATATTAAACAAAGTTCTCAGCTGGTAGGAAAGCTTGAGACATGGCATGCAGGTCTTTAGGAATTTGATGTCATTCTGCTTAAAAGAAAACATGCGAAAAAGAACCCCCATTGAAAGAAAGAAAGCTTGTTTTTTTTGACATTTTGTAGAAGGCTTGGAGAAAAACAGCTAGGCAATGTTGTGGCTATTTATAGATATACTTCATCATACTACTTTCAACTTTCTTTTAATTCTTGCATATGATAGTAAAAGACACTATTGTATCAGTGAATGCAGGATGTAAGAGAATAGGGAATGACCGATAATAATTTTGCATGCCAGCTAATGGCCTTGTTTCCCTGCCTTTAGCTTTATTTTATTAAATTATAAGCATATATATAAGTGCATTAATCAGATTTGAATATGAAAAGTATATATTCATATAACCAATTTGTTTCTCATCTGATGCCTATTAAATTCTTCATAAGTCAGATGATATTTTTGTCTTGGTGAACACAATGTTGTAGTGCTTGTCCACTGAATGTATTAATGAAGTGCTTCCAGTGGTCAAGGAAATAGATGTTTAGCAAGTCTTCTGTCCTTCTTGCATAAAGAACCAGAAGGAAAAATTTTTTTTTTTTTAATTTCGAAGAAGCTGATGAAACAAGACATTATGAACAGTATTATTGGGAGAAACACTGAAGTATAAAGTTAAATGAAACTGTGTATCACATAAATGTTCTGTTTTGTAAGACTTTGTAGCCATTATTACTGGCAGCAGTAATAATATGGTGATTATTGCAAGTCAGTTTCTTTTATCCTTGTCTTTTATTTCTTGATGCTAGAAAATTGACTAGTAGTCAGAAAAACCAGAGGCCATGCACCACACATTTCCCCTTAGAAAGAAAATAAAGGCAAAAGTAACTCATAAGATACCTTCCTTTATGATATACACCCTTAGGTTTGATTTCTGTCATTTTGTGGTGGTGTTAATTTAGTGATGCTGTTGGTAAATGGTGCATTAAAAAACCCCCAGCCAATCAGCACTACTACTCTTGAGCTTCACATGTACTGTAAATAGGATAAAAAGTCGAATTCATCCTCAATGCATTTCCAATGACTTCAGCAGCAAGCCATCAGGGATGTAGAATAATGACCTCTATTTCCTAGTGTTTATTAGGGAACAATAGAGATGCTATAATTTAATCCCATGTGAGTGTTTGAATCGTTATCAAGGGAACTTACTTAAAATAATTTCCTTCCTCTTTCACTGAATTTGCATTCTTTCTCTTAAATAAGTAATATATTTTATTTTAGAGATTCATATTTTGTTTATGCTTCCTATTAATTTGATATTGTTATTAAAATTAATAACAAAAAGGAATGATCTGGGAGTAAAATAAAATGTTACTTCCTTTTCCTTTCATAGGATTATTCTGTGTTGACATCAGTATAGATGAACTGGTTTATGCTACTGGTCCTAGAGATCCCCCGTGAGTTTGAAGCATTGCATGGGTTCTCTTGAGTGTCAGTGTTATCTTGCTGGAGCTCTCTGATTATTTCTGAGAGTTTATTAAATCCAAGACTGAAATAGGCTCTTAATTCTTACATTCCTTGCTATTTATCCAAGGGACTTTTTTGGTTGTTGGCTGGTGATGAATGGCTCCAGAGCTTTTTCTCTCTGGCATCATGAATCAGTGAGATTCCTGACCAATATTAAATACTACAGGGGATAGTATAAAAATTCTGAAGTGGATAGTTTTGTACTATGCTCAATGAATATTTTTCTTTAGAAAGCCTGCCTTTTTGTATCTAATAATCTTCGTGCTTCAGACAGGATCTCATTTTTGTGGACTTTTTTTGTATTAACTGGATGTTCTCATTGTGGTTCTGTATTAGCCCTCACACAAGGGGTCTGATGCTATCTGCTTCCAGGGAAAGCATCAAAATATTCAGTTTCAAAAGCTGAACTTGAAGAAAAATAAATGAGCTGTTAAAACCAGCTATCCATGGAATGGTACATAAAATCAGATACTGAAGGGCACAGCGTGTTGTTGAGCAGAATTAACCTTTTCCCTATAATGCAAAGTGTCTTACAGATTCTATCAGAAGAGTAAGCAGTCTCCTATCCACAGGGTCATCTTATTTCTCAGTTTATACAGAGGAAAAATAACATTGCATATACTAGCACCCTGAGACTGCAGAGCAAACACCTGGCATTTTGCTTTGCGTGGTGTCTCTCTCAAATTGCAAAACAATAGTGTTTGATGGTGTTTTGATATAGTTGGTAACTGATTTCAGTGTTTTTCCACTCTCATGCAAGATCTGGCATTTAAATTAATCTCCTTGGTAGGAGTCTGCCGGGAAGACCACTGAAAGCATGTTACTGTAAGTGAAGGAAAACACCACAAATAAAAGGACTTCTTTGAAGTTACGACTGGTTTTTTGTTTCTCTATTTTTGTTGTTCCTCCTACTCCCTCTCCCCTCACCATGTTTGCTTTTTAAAATTAATTAAGAGCACCTGGGTTTAGCGAGTTTGTGTTTTTTCCTTCTACTTAAGATGTCTGTATGTCCTATTGAGTCATTAAGGTAGTGTGGACTGTGTTGTTAACTAACCTCTTTGGAAAGACTTTCTGAATTTGTGCATCAGATTACTAATTTGGAAATACCTCTTTGAGGTTTCTATTGAAGAAGGATCAGTAAATCAGTACTGAATTTTAAAATTTTCCTATAAAAATTATTTCTACCTACATTTAGCTATTTGGTTTTTTTCCCTTTTCTTCCTCCTATTTCATACCATGTATAGCAGACAACATATTTGATATTAATTACAGAAAAAATTCATTCCTTCGGTAAGGGAAATTCTGCAAGGTAGGAAAATACTGATTTCAGTGGTTTTGTTAAATTTTTAAATTTTTTTTGTTTTTACCATCAGCTTACTGTCCTCTGACAGTCAGTCTAAGTTTTAGAAATCTTTGGGAAAATTACTGAAAACAAGTCTCGTGCCTTCATAAACCTTTTGGGGAGGCCCCATTTTAAATACTTGCTGTATGCATTTCTGGCCAGAAAGTATAATGTTGACTACAAAAGATACAGAGAAAGGCAACAAGGAAGGCTTAGCACCCAGAAGCTGAGAATGAGAAGAGACTGCAAGGAGGTCTCTTTGATTAGCTTTAATTCAAACAAATTAGATCAGGGTTATTTGGAGGCCTGTGATTCATTAATTGAAATTACATCTTCCTGCACACTTGAACTAGTCCTCAGCAATAGGTTAACACTTCAGCCCTTGAAATCAGATTTTTCTGCCTTTTTTTTTCCTTGCTGATACACTTGTCAGTCTTACTTTGTAAGAATAAACCAGAACAAACATTGGAAAATTACTTGGAGACTATTGCAGAAGCGAGTGTACTCAGTAGCATTGCATGGTTTTCTGCTGTGTTTTAGCTCTGGAATGACTGGGGGAAATGTGCTGCAGAGAATTTTATCTAATTAGCAGTTTGCAGAACCAGCTTTGCCCCAAATCTCAGTCAGCCTTGTGTTCCATCTTCTTTCTCCATCAAAGGTGGGAGGTTACTTGGGGGCATTCAGCAATGCTTAGAAGAATGTTTCTGTATTCATATTAATTGCATATCTGTAGAGTGTTTCTTGAACCTTTTGAGAAAAGATCTTCCCTGTTGTGCTGCTACAAATGTTTGTGTGACTGTGTGGTGAACATAATTGGAGAAGTGATCCAGCTGGACAAATAATTCCTTTCGCACTAACTTTCTATTACTTCCTTCCCATCACTTCAGTGCACACAAGGAAAATTAAGACCTTCTGCGCCAGAGCTACTATCCAGAAGACAGTAATTTCTTTGATATAATTGCTATCAAAAACATACTGGAACTGTACCTTCATTTCCCTGCAGATGTTATCTATGACTCTTATAACTCATTTATGAAATCAGGAAGTGATAGGCATATTTCTGTCATGCGGACTCCCTAGAGAGCAAATCTGCAACATGATCGTTTGGTGGGTTCTTGTCGAGAGGGAACTCTCAATGCAATTTTCCCCTTACCCTGTTTTGGGCTAGAAAGAATCCTGTTTGCTGTCTTTCTCTGTGCCATTTAAGTATGAAAATACACGTGTTCAGTGGATGTTTCTTACCATTTGTGCTCAGTTAAAAAAAAAAAAAAAGCAAAACAGAGTAATAAAAGTAAACAGTTCATGTTCTGTTATCATTAAGGTAGTTTAACATATAACATCTGTATGTATTTCTGAACTTTTCTCAGATAAAGAACACATACTAGGCCAGACAATTTGGAGATAAAATTGTGGGTGCTAGTACAGAGCATTATCTGGCTCTTCCAGATAGGATTGCATCAGCTTCCATAATTATACACTTGGTACATTCCTAATTAGTATAAATCTAGTTCTAATGTCTCCAATAATGTTCATGATTTAAAATAATTTCTTCCATTATTTTTTGTGGAAATGAAGAAGTAATTTTGGGACATTTGAGTATGATAATTTTTAAAAGATCCAACTGATCTCAATAGAAACCAGTTGCGACTAGTCCCTCTCACATCCCTGTAACTGCCATCCTCTGGGATTGAAAATATAGAACCATGTTTTCTTTAACTTTGCAGAAGGTACATCTGGAATCATTGTGCTGTGATAGAACAATGCTATTAACTCAGAATATGTTCAGAGTTTTATGATCATTAAGTCAACAGAGAATCTACTGTTCATGTTTTTCTCTGTATTTCTTAGCAGCCTTCTCTCTAAGTTGTTTTTTCTTTTGAAAATGTGAGTTGTTTCCTGTTGATCTGAATGTCCAGAGTGCAGAACTATATCATATGTAGAGCCTTTTGCACCCTGTCCTCCTCAGCTTGGGCCTAGATAATTTCATTGCCTTTAAACCTACCTGTTTAAAGGAGGAGGAAAGCAATTTGGCTGTTTTTAGAGACCGTCTTTGCTGTTTTCCAAGATAGTTGTCATAGAGTTGATTTGTGACAAAGTTATTTTCTTGTAGTAAACAACTTTGTATGACGTGGGACTATGTAGATCTCCCATGTTGATCTCTGCTGGTGTTTTTGACTGGTTAGCTGGCGTCAAATAGGGAGCACTTGTCTTGATGGAGGCAAGAGGCTGTAAGACAGGAGAGTGGGAATAGGATAACTTTTCAAGAGGAAAGGAAAGGGGACAGAGATAAGGGGGTTTATAGATTAATGTACATTCCTTTACCATCTTACATAAACAGTGTTCCAAGTAAGAAGGCTTTGATAATTCAGTGTTTGTAAAGTATTTGCTCTTCAGTTTTCTGCTGAGAGTGAAAATTAAGAAAATCCATTTATTTTTAAAAAACAATGTGTGTTGCAGGAGATTAGTGTAATTTGTTGTTAGCAATTACAGTTTCTCCTGCTTTCTATATTCAAAGTGTGTGTATTGGTATTTGTGGTAGTTGCAATTTTAGTTTGTAGATTCTTTTGCTTCTACCACCATCACTGTCTTTTCAGATGATTGTTTACAGAGAAAAGAAAAAGAAAGATACTTGCACTTTTAAATGAGTATTTTAAAGGAACATGAGTTCTGGATCAGCCAACATTATAATTATAGCCTTTTAGTTTTATGCATTTATTTTCTGACTAGAGAGGGAGGGAATGGAGTTGGTCATAGAAGAGGATATGTGCTGTACCCATTACTACCTTGTAATCATGTCAGAACATGCTGCTACCTGACATGCTGCCACTTTCTAAAAATTTTTTAATGGATTCTGAATTCATCTGCAATTCTCTTGGAAGTATGAGAAAAGGTGCTTAATTCGTACAAACGTACTTTTTTAATTTCCCTTCATTTACTCTGATCTCTGGAATAAAACCGCTGTATTTGTGCTTATTTAATGTCCTGGGAAATGTCATTAAAAACAAAAAATAACACAAGCACTTTATGTACCAAAGGGTGTGTAGAAACAAATATGCCTGTATTTAAACCAAACAAACACCAGCCAAAGCCCCCACCTTTTCACAAGGAAGCAAAGTATTCTCCCTTGAGCAATCTGTGTAATCTGCATGGGCTCATTGCTGTATCACATACAAAGGGGTTTTATATAAGTATTCTCTTTTAGGATGTTGTGTTAATATTTGCAGAACACTTTATTATACTTTTCAAATGTCTGCAGAGGCTTCAGTTATTATTATTTTGAGACTGTTTCAGTGTCACGGCAACAGAGGACAGAAGAAGAAGTCAAAAACAGGATGAAGGGGCATTTCAAGATCAGCAAACTGCTTAAGCTAGCTAGCATGACCACCAAAATAAATTACTATAAATCTACCTCTTGGTGCAATATTTGTTGCAGCCCTGTACTTGCGGTCAAGGAAAGAGATTATTTTTCTAGTGTTAAAAGGAAATTAGAGTAGAAATCTGAAAGCCGTGGTCTCATGGTCCTGAGGAAAGTTTTGAGGGGTGGGGCCACAGATTTTGGTAGCCTTAAGGATTAAAATATTGTGAGAGCTGCTTCTTTGGATAGCTGTTCTTTAGTAAAAGCTATTTTTTAAATAATACTGAGTTATGTTTCCTTTCTGGGTTAAATGAAGGTGACCCATCCGTGTTGGTCAAAATCAGTAAAATTTTGGCCTAATTTGCTGTCATGTGACACGTCATGACATGATCTCATGGAGTTGATGTGAAATTCCCACTGAAGTCCAAGTGCCACAGTCAGTACGGAGTGGGCTATGGCCAGCCAAAGCCAGCAGTGGGGTCTGGCATTGACCTGAGTCTCCACCTTACCCTGGGCCGGGGCCAGCGCGGAGCCGTGAAGTGGCCGCACGCGGGGGTCAGCCCAGGGCTGCCCATCCAGCACTGCTCCTGTGGCGTCCCGTCAGTCTTGATAGCGCTGCCCCCCAGCATTCCCACCCCGTGGGTAAAGGCCATTTTTTCACCAGGGACACTATCGAGGGGATGGGGAAGCTGCCTGATAGTGTAAGACCATCCGTAATTCGCACACTGAGGCAAAAGTCAACTTGGTTTCCATGATGGGCATCCAGCAGGACCACAGGGAGGCGTGACCTCTGCAGCTGAGCCCACTTAGCAACACACAATCCCATCTTAGTAGAGTCACAGTTTAAAGAAACCAGGCTAGCCCTTTCTCTCCCCTAAGCTGCCTCTTACACTATATTGAGAGCTCTTTGCAAGCTAGATGAGAGCTTTCTAAATTTACTTATTTTGTTAGTTGTATTTGCATGACAGCAGAAAAAAAGGCTAAAAAATCTGAATCTGATACTATTTCTAGACCTTTTGCTCTAAGTGTCTTGTCATGGCTTGTGTCATGCCATGTCCTGTGTTCCTTTCTTAATTTTGTATGCTGTTCCCAACATATTCATTTTGAATTTTCACTGCTGACAACTATCAGAACCTTCTAATTTATAATTGTTCCACATTTTGGCCTTAAATAACATCTGAACATTCTTCAGTGTGTCAGCTACCAGTAAAAATTTGTATGCCAGTAGCATGGAGAAATGGAAAGGTTTTCTATGGATCCTATATCCTATAAAAGTTCCCTTACCTCTGAGTAGTTTGCATCTGTGGCTAACCTACATTTCTTCAGAATATATCTTAAATGTTCATACACGTGCTTTTTTTTTCTTGAAAGGCTACATACTTCCAGTTTCAATATTAACAGTTCCTGGGCACAGTACCATTACAAACAGCTAAGCTGATTTTGGCTTTATGCCTGGATGTGTCCATTCACGGAGTACTTGTTAAAGCAAAGTACAACTTCTAATTACGTTAATCTCTTTGAATAGCTAATTTCCTCAGTACCAACTTCTTGTTATTTTTTTTAACAATACCTTTTGGGGTTTGGTTTTGTTGGTACTGAAGAGATAACAAATAGTAGATAGAAGAACCATGTATCCAAACTATCAAGAACTTGTCACAGAAGCAAAGCCTTGAACTGTCAGACTGTCTTTCTCAGTGTTTTATTTCACAGCAGCTGTGCAATATAATGCAAAGTGATTCCTAATAGTAACAGATAGTAGACCTATTAACCCCGCTTGTGCAGTTAGTGGCATTGACCTGTGAAGACCTGCAGTGCCTCTGAAGGTTAAAATTCATTTTCATACTGGAAGGCAGCACATGATGGTCACCAATAAGGCAGGGCCAGCTGTAAACCAGCAAGGCATTTTTTCTTCACACAGAAGTGATTGCATTGATTGCTAAAAAAGTAGGTAAATCAGTACTTAAGACCCCTTACAGTTTGAACTGTTCACCTTCTCAAGCTCTCACTCTGATTTGAAACTTTTATTTCTTTGACTGGGAAGTGTGAATGCTGCTTACATCATCTAGCTAAGAAGTGACAATCATCTGACAGGAAGAATTTGGGAAAGAATTTAGGCTGAATGTCAGGAAAACTTCCTCAGGATGAGCTGCATTGTGAAATACTTTGCCAAAGAAAATAGACTTTGCCGAGGAAAATGTCTAAGGCACAAACTGAGATTAGGCAAGTGTTGAAAAATGTAATGTAGAAACAGAGTAAGTATTTTGTATTGCTCAGTGACCATGCATCCCTCTTAGCCTGGAGCATGGTTAATCAGGTTGTCAGTAAGTATTGTTCAGTAAGTTATTTCAAGGGTGCTCGCCATGGTAATGGGCTAAGACTATGCTGTATTTCTCAGAAAGACTTCCACACTCTTTATCAAAGTAGGGATTATTGGAAATGTTGGACAACATCTAACAAATCTACTTTTCCGCTTGAATTTAAGAGTAACATCCTCACCCATGACATTTGTCCCAAGAGCATTTTGCATGAGGTTTTAAATAGATTGATTTCAGTATTTAGGAGCCAAAATTTCTATGGAGAGTTTTGTAGCTGGCTATTTTTATTGCTTGTTTGTTTGAAGAAAATCAGAGTCACTATGTCAAATATAACCATTACTGGCAATTCAAAAAAATTGTTGATATTCTCTGACAGATTCTGCCGTATGAAAAATTTAAAAGAAAATCCTAGCTGCAGTAAACATTCCTGCCGACATCTTGGCTTTCTTGTTGGCTTAGCCATTTGCTTATTTTTATGTCTCAGTCCTAAATTTCCATTTTGTTTATTTATTTGTTTTAAACTTGAAATTTTGAGGTGTTTGTTCTTACTTTGGACTCAGAAGTTGTTGTTCATGATATCCAGGCAATCAAACTCTTGATTTCTTAAGAGGTCTGTCACTAAAGAACACCTTGTCTATCTGCTTTGATGCGTCCACCTTTGTCTAGGAAGAAGGAACCTGCACTTTGACTTTCTGTTTTTTTAAGGAAAGAATATTTAGAGGAGTTTCAGGAATTCTGACAGATGAAGCTTTTTAAAATAAATGTTGTGATGAGTCTGGCAGCTCAACATCCCTTAAGGAATAATCTGTGCTGATTAAATAACATTGGTTTTACTTTTCATGGTAAGTTAGAAACTTCTCACTTTGACTAGTTAAATGTTTATTTATTCTTTTATTGATTTCCAAGTTTCCCTTCACATCCTAATGGACCTCACAAGGAGGCCTGTTCAGGGTAAATTCACTCCACTCTGGAGAGATTTTGTTGACATCTGCACAGTGAGGGAAACAGGCCTGGCTGCAAAATTTACAGATCAGGATTTGGAAAAGCAAAGAGACAAAGTAGTAAACATACGGAACTGATTTGGGGCAACTGTTAAGTAGGTCTAACAGCCAGATTAAAAATGTCTTGGATGGTCTAAAATAAGCTTTTTGTAGAGTAAAGCTTTTTGCTTATTTGCTAGGATTTATCTTAATCAGATAATTTCTGAACGTTAGTGCATTGAACAAAAAACTTTAAAAAGCCACACAACTGTCCACAAAAACAGAGATTCCTTCACTTCTACGCTTCTTAAATTGAAGATTTCCCCCTACAGAAAAAAAAATTGGTTTTGTTTTGTTTACTTGTTCTTTATGGGAAAAAAATGTTTCATGTGATAAATGTTTAAGAAGGTGAGGATACTTGTAATATCCTAAAATATCTACATTTACCAGAGTACTCAAAAGAATAATGTACTATTAAAAATCTTGTGAAATGTGGTGTACTTGAATTCTGGATCAGCTTTTTTCTTAATTAGTTCTGTGCTCCAATTATGCTGTTTCCTGTGTTTATGTAGCCATTTCCCACTTGATAATAAGTAATGTAAACGTTCAGGCTGAGAAATTTTTTGGTTTGTTTGGAAAGCCATAAAGGGGGGTAAAACCAGAAAAATTTATTCTGCTGCCTATCTGAAACTATATTCTCAAGCTGTTTTCCTTTCAGTATGATTTGAACTCTCAGCCTAGTCAAGAGACATGCACTGTTTGTATTAATGGTAGTGATAAAAAGATAAATGCCCAGACTTGCAAGTACACTACTGAACTGGTTTTCCTTCATTGTGGTTGTGTTTGTGGTTGCTTTATATTTTACAGTTTTTCCTGAGTTACAGTCTGTGGAATAAACTGTAAAAAGAAATGGTATCTCTTACTGGATGATTAGCTACCTACCATGACCATATCCACTGCTGATTTATGTCTTCTAAATATTTTCAGGGATTTGCTAAAGAAAAAAGGGGCAAAAACCCCAAACTGTTGTTTTTGTTTGTTTTTGTGAGTTTTTGTTTGTTTGTTCTTGGTTGGTTGGTTGGTTGGTTGATTGCTTGGTTGATTATTTTGGGGGTTTTTTCCCTGTCATTTATCACCAGGTAGGTTTTTTCCTCCAAAAGGAGGAAACCTCTAGCTTCAGTCATCTTTGTAATTGTGCATATATCAGGAAAAGTTAAATGCATTTTTTAACACTTTATGTAGAAAATTTGCTGATGCAACTAAGCAGCAAGTCTAAGAGACAGGAGAGGCTATGAATGAGAGGAGGAAGGGGCACATAACACTTTCCAGCTCAAGTTGTTAGTGGCAGTAGCGACAGAAACCCCACTGAGCTCTTGCCTACTGAAGGAAAAACAAGAATATGGGACACAGAGAAATCATGTCTTTGAAGTGTGTCCTTGTGCAATGAAAGAGTAGGTGCCATGTATGGTCTTCGTTATATGAAAGGATTTTGAGGGAAAAGAAAGCACTGGCATATCCTGAAAAGAAATGAAAGCACAGGAGGAGATACAGAAATGGAGCCAAGGAGCAGTGAATTTGTCTCAATATATTATCTTCTTGTGAGCTTTTACAATAAATTACAAAGTCTAAAAGTCAGTTGGGTCTTTCCTTTTTAACTTACTGGCCACTGTTTTCTCTTAATCCATTAAAAACTGTGTCAGGGCAAGATGTGAGTATTTTTTCTCACAAATGAAAAATACTGGAGCACATACCTCGATGTACAGTGCTTCTGCATTTGAATTTTACCTTAGAGTGGTCAATGCATGTCATGTGTGGGTACTCCTAAGCAACCAGGTTCTCTGTAGCATCTACCCATTGCTCCTGCTCTTTTGGGAAGTTGCTGGGTGTCGTTGTGCTTGGTGCCTGCTCAGGAAAATGTGTTTGGTAATGGCTAACATTGCATTAAGGTAAGTCAGTCTACGTAAACCCACGCATCAAAGAAATAAGTGAAGAAGAACCAGCTGATGCCTTTTGGCTTCTGATTTCTGAACACACTGAAGATGAGGCACTTCTTATGATACTGTCTTATGATTTTTATTGTCAATACCTAGAACAGAAATTTTTCAAAATATATTCATGTGAGAGTTTTCTAGTGGATCAAAACATTTTAGAGTCTGATGGTAAATGTATTTTACCTTCGGGTTGGCCAAATTTTTTCTGGTTTTGAGTGATCTCTTTCTTTTGTGTATTAAATATAACACTATTGGAGTCCCTCCTCCCAAATGAGCAGATTTAAACACCTTGCCCTTCAAGTTTTTGACACTGACTCTTTTTAACTGAGCTGACGGAGTGATGGCAAGTCCTTCAGTAGGCACTGCTCAGGCACATTTGGTATTTTCATAATGAATTCAGGTGTCCCAGTTTTGGTATTAGTTTTGAATGCTAAGAATCTTAAGTTCTGCTTTTTGCCTTTAGCACTCAGCAGGAGCTGTGTTATTTACAAGAAGGGTAGTCCATGCTGTATGAACCCCCCCAGCTGTTAAAGATTACTAAATCATGGAGCTAGGACTGTAGCTTGTCATGTTTGTTCAAAACTCAGTATTTAGAACTGTGCTGTAATGAAAATTTCTTAAAATTGATCTAGGCACCCTATTTTAGATGTGCAGCTGTGGCCTGAAAACATGAATTAAGTATTGCTTAATAAAGGTAATGTTACAGGAATTTAGTTTACAATTCTGTTGATCCATAAGTTGCTTGAGCTATGACAGTCTTTGTTTTCATATTTTCAGTGGTGCTGTCAGTAGTAAAACTTAAATATTTTATGCTGTCACAAAGGTAGTAATCCTCTCAATACCAGCAGAGTTTTCTGAGCAACTTTGAATAATTTTGCTACTTTCCTGCACATAACCACTGCACTTAAGAATCACCAACACCTTAATTTTTGCTCAGAAGCTAACAGGGTAAAATGGATTTGAGCATTAATATTCCTTGCATAGTTCTGTCAGCTTTTACATACCATCTCCCAGAGCACATTGCAGAGCCTTGCTAGGAGTTGAGAAGGTCTGAATAGTCACTGTGAGCTCCACAGTTGGTAGAGAAGGATGACATCCTAAACTTCACTATCAGGATGATACATGCATGGATGCTACAATTTTATTCCTCTGTTGCTCTTGAAGTACCTGAGAGTAGCAGCTGACACAGTAGGACCAGCAGGCTGGGACTGGCTTGTGCAGACACTGTCAGTAATTCAGCAAAGTACTTTACCTTGCGTGCACTTCAGCAAAGCAAATTTCAAGCAGCACTTCCCTCCAAAGTTTTATTGCTAATGAGGGCCTTTTATTCAAATCCATTTCTTGGCGAGGTACATTGTGAGAGGAATGAAGTCAATTTTGTTAAAAGTTACTGTGGGAGGGCAGGAGTAGCATTGTTAAACCCATGTATGGACAATTCCCTTGGTACTGTTCTTTGCATCTTAATTTCCTCATGAAGCCTAATTTACAACGTGTCAGTATTTACATCTTTATTCAGTACTTGTAATACTTGATACAGAGTTTGACATTTGGAATAGAGTCTTGACACGTGAGAAGAGCTGTGGAATTACTTTTGTTATTTTATTCAGGCTACCAAAGGGAAGGGCAGAAGTTAAAATTTAAAATTAATAATTTTTGTATGATATTAATGTTTGAATTTTTACCCTTACCACTTCAACTACATGATAAGGAATAACTTTTCTGAGTTCATTTGGTCCCCTTTTGTACACAGATGTTTCTTCTGGGGACTATCCAATGTTTCAACAAACACAGGACTCCTTTGCCATTTTGTATGCTGTGAGTGGGAGATGACAGACAAGTTACGTGCTTGCTCTGACTGCTTTAAAATCCAAGATCTGATTTCCTTCATTTTAACACATGCAACAAGTGTATGTTTATTAATGGTCATAAAACTAGTCATGGCCTTTAATAATTCAGCTGGATTTTTTTGTCTTAGTACTGACCCCTAGCATTCAATTTCTTGAGACTATTATGAAATACTAGCACACTCTCCTTTTTATTTCTCTTATCAACTGCTGGTTTTCATTTCTCCATTTCCATGTTTGTCTTGTGAATAATCTGTGTTGCTTTTCCAGAAGGCTGTTTGCATTTACATTGGTGTTGTTTGTGGATCATAGCATCTAAAAATATTGCAATTTTTAATGTAATCTCTTATTTTAAAAGATGCTATAAACGTAAATTTTTAGTGTGATTATTTTATTAAAAAATGAATGTATTTTAAATGTCTGGTAAAAATTTAGACATTTTTGAAGGTTACCATCACATGGTTTTCCTATTATAGTCTAAGTTTATAAAAGTCTGTTAAATATGATGGTAGCAAGAAAATATACAGTTTACTCTTATTGGGTCAAATAATTGAAGTATTTAACTTGTTTCTTCATTCATGTTCCTAAAGAAAATTAAATATAGCAGTCTTTTGACATTTGAAGTAAAATAAAGAATTATGAGAAAAGAGAATATCTGACTTTTTACATGGAGCATATATATGGAATGTGACTCTTTTCAGTAATCCATTTTTTTCTTAAGCCTTTGTTTTGCATATCTTGAAGATGTAAACCAGACTTAATATAAAGGTATTTGTAGCAATTTCACTTCTGCAATTCCCAACGCTTGAAAGGCTTCTAATACTCCTCTTCAAACAAATCTCCTTTCTGTAGGCAGATGACATTATATGATATGCTGTAAATAATTTTTCAGGCTATCCATAAAACATATTAGACGTCTCATTGCCTCTACGTGTTATCAGAGGCAGTTTTGTCACTGGGCATGTGGCAGGTTTGAAGCCTCTGACTTTACTCCTACTTGGAGTGATTGATAATATAGGTCTGCTACACTTTCTTAACTCAGGAGGAAACTTTGAGCATCAGCTTTCAAAATGTAAAGTAAATTTGGTTGCCAAACCAATCCATTTAGTGGAGGATGATTATAAATGCAGTATCTGTCCACATACAAATGGGAGGAATTGAGTAGCTTCTTCTTGGTGCTGTTTAAAGTCATGCTTCAATTATTACTGGTCCGACAATGCCCAAGAATCTTGTGTTTATGACCAAAACAGATTAGCACACAAACATTAAAATTTAACTGCTGTAAAATAACAGCAGCTCTGGGAGTTTAAATATAATGATATTTTCTCTTCATAAGGCAAGAAAGATGTATTAAGCTTACTGCAAATTCTCAAATGGGAAATTTAAAACAGATGGAATGAGTAATTAGATTTTCCCTCCAGAGAAATCACAGACAATGAATACATTAGGTGAACAAGATAATAAAAAGGAAGTAGCACTAAAAAGAAGTATTAAATGAATGTGTTGATAATATACTTTATCTAAACATGCCAAACGCCATTTTTGCATCTTTAAAAACTTTTAATGTATGGAAATCTTGTTGCAACCTTTACTTTCTTTTGCCTGGAATGATAAGTTCAGTCATAAATAACCTATCTTATTATGCAAAACAAGAACTATCGAGATGCATTTGAAACTTGCTGCTGTAAATTCATGGTGCAAGTATTCTCATCTAAGTTTGTTTTTACCCTTCCTTACATGTCTTGTCACTCACTGAGCTGTATCTACAGAGTCCAGTCTTGCAGTCATTGAGAATTGTTTGTAATGGGTGCAGTTCATGAAGAGATGAACAAACCACTAAGAAAAATAATCGTAAAATGCTTGAAGTAATTTCTAAGACATGCTGCATCTTGTATAGTTCTGTTAAATACTTGTTTCCTTGGGAATTTCTGCTGTGCTTCTATAAGATATTGCCAGTGGGTAGCAGAAGATGGTTCTGGAGCATCACTGAGTGACTGGAGTCAGATGGTAGGAACTTTTGGTTTCTGATGATCCAGTTTTTTCTGTTGGCTTCCATGCTCAGCTTCAGTGAGCTCCCTGTGTGAGGCCTGTCTCTGTCAGACACCAATTAGCTGCCACATTCCAGAGTCAACTGGTGAATCTGGTGTCTTAATACCCATGAGTGACAGAAAGTGTGAGTAGTGGAGGCAGCATGCTGCCAGGGGATGGAGGGCAGAATGGTTTTTTCTGACGTTGACTGACGTCCCCTCTCAAACAGAAGTGATATGTAATGACCAGTTTGGATTTTGACAGAAAAAATGCCCTAGATCAGCTGAGGAGTTTGGATTACATGCCTGTTTCAGCACTGCACGTGTAATCAGTTGCTGATAAATGTAATGGCTATGCTAGAAATTAATTCAGTGAAAGGAAATCAGGAGGTATAACAATATTACTTCATGTTGGGATTAGACTAAGCCATATTTTGTATGATCTAATGTAGTAAAATCTAACTTACATTACCCCTATTTAGCATGATGGTAGAGGTAAAATTTGACTATTTTTTCTTTTAACTCAGAAGCAAGTGATTTGTTACACTATTTCATTACTTGCAATGCTCTGCTAATTTTGCTCATCTATTTGGGAATATGACTACATTTGTAGTTCATCTGTTTGGTTGCATTAGAAGTGCCATATACCTTTGTAAGTGTAACTTTAGTCTATGACGATAATCTGACAGTAACCTTTACTGAATCCTGTAATGACTATAGTGTTTTTGCTGTCTCTGTTGAATCCAGTTGCTTTCTGCTGAGTGAAAAGCAAATCATGCCCGGTCCCAGATTGCTTTGGCTTATCACAGAAAACTTTAAAATGGTTTGCAATATCTCTGAGGGAAAGCAGGCTTCAAGCCCAGTGGCCCAGACCTTCATTTGCTTTCTTTTGGAAACTTCTAAATACTGTTGTATTAAGCCTTTATACATCTACACAGAATTACCCTCATGTAAGCAGATTAGCAAACTTGAGTTTGGTTGCAGACAACCTCACAATTTCATGATGTGATGTGTCTTGTCTGAACGGACCACAGGCATCCTGTGCTTATTTCTCCCCATTGATGGGGAAGGGAAGCTTATATGGCTGTTTCAGATCCAGAGACTGTGGATATCTAATGTTGAGTGACTGAATTAATTGCCCAGTAAGTCCTTGAGACTCTTTGTGTTGGTGTTGTTATTGAGATTATAATGTCCTCTGTCAGATCTTGCTGTTGGCAGTGCATGAACTGATTTATTAGGGGACACCTGAAGTTCCAGATTTTGTGTGGTAGCTGTTACTTGAACTCAAAAATACATTCTCTCCTTCTCTCTTGCCTTAATGCCAATCCTTAGAGTTAATACTTCTCTGTTGTCCCTTGGCCTTAAAGCAAGGTAACCGGTGCTAGTACAGCATGGTCTTAAAGGCCCAGGCTTTCAGGGTCGTTCATAAGGCTTGGCTTCCTGGGAGGAAGAAGGGAACTTCTGCTCCACAGCAGTTGCAGACACAAAGTATATTGGTGCCTCCTTCCAAAAGAATCAAGTTATTTTAATGAAAGATTGCACTGGACCTTGGGATCTCTGAGTACTAAAGTACCATAAATATTGTCTTTTGCCATAAAGACTGGGCTACCACAAAGAAGGTAAGATGCTTGAGGGTGATTGGGCTGTATTGGTAGGTATTTGCTGTGTTATACCCTCATCTAAGATAGCAGAGGTCATCATAACTCTGTTTAGGAGTGGAAATAGCCCAGAAAGCATATGCCTCAACTTTGAGACTGCAGGGGTATAAAGTTAATGAAATGTGGCTTATATAAACACTTCATTCATGTGCTGATGGAATGAAAGCATTTTAAACTTAATTCTTTTTAATTACATACTGTTCTTAGTAGGATAGGGGGTAGTTGAAAAATAGCGAAGAAAAAGGAAGGTAGTGCAAGGGAGTATTTCTAAAATAATGTCGAATCAGTCATTCCTGCCAGTGAGCTCCCAAAATATATTGCTTACAAACTGTAACTATTTTCTTCCTTGGCTGATACTTGGGAGGAACAAAGGAAACTACCAAATGGGACAGAGAGAGAGTCTAAGAGGACCTCCTGGTATTTGATATTCTCCCCAACTTACAAGACAACGTTGCATCTCGTTAATGATCACAACGATAGTTGCAGTACTCTCTGCAAGGTTTGCTTGTTTTTATAATGTGTTTAGTAGTCTTATTAGCTTAAGTGGGACTGTTTGTTGTTTGATTTAGTTTTTATTTTCTTTGTTTTTATTTCTTTTTCCCCTTCAAGTGCAATTCTCAGAGTAGTTTTTAAATTGACTTCCCTCGTTTTTCTTTGTACCATTAGCACACAAAAGGTACAGTCTTGATGCTAAACGTGCTTTCAAGAATGATGAAATGTTTCTTTTCCTTCTCACCTCAAAGATGTAATTTCTGTTAGTACTAGTCTCAGTTATAGTTGGTGTGATACTCTGTACATAACTTGCCTTGTAGCTTACCTGCACGGGAGACTGGTGGAGAAAAACACAGAATTCGAATTAATGTTGGTAAGCTGTTAACTTTGTGAAGGGTCTTAGTCACCTGGAAGAGGAGAGTGAAAAAGCTGTGAAAATATATGGGTCTGTTTGTGTGAAAGATGTGCTGTCTTACAGTTTGCTCAGTAATACAAATTTCTGCTATAGCTTGCTTGAATGGAAGGGTTTAACAGAATTAAAGTTCTGATTTCAGAAGTAGCTTTTAAATATTTTTTCACTCCTCCTTCAGTTTCTAGTTCAATAGCTTGCACCTCTTGGAGTTTTCTTTTTTGTCTTTTTCTTTGGAATTCCTGTAGTGTCACCACAGTTAAACATAAAGTCACAGAAAGGACAGTGGATCATATGAAATGCTTGGGTAATTGTTGTGAGATTTGAATATATCAGGGAAATAAACTTCTAGAGTTGGAGTTGCTACCATGCTCTTGCTACCATGGAATTCACAGTATCCTGAAGAAGTAAAGCTTCATGAGCAGAGGGGTAGAATGAAGCACAGGAGCAGTGAGCCAGTGTCTCCAGCAAAGAAGTCCTGGAGTCCTGCATGCACTTAAAGCAAAACTGACTCTGGAAGTGGAGAGCTCTGATGGTGATAGGATCGCTCTCTCTTGCACTACCCACTGTAAGTTTTCTGTGCCAGAAAGTTTTGAGCTCCACTAGAAGATTTGGGTTTCATTGGGATATGAGGAGGATTGTCAAAATCCCATCGAAAAGTATCCTAAACTATCTCAGATCTTAAGGTCTTACCAGCAGTCTCCTTTACAAGATCAAGCATAGCTCTCCAGAGGTGAGGTTGTGTGCTTTCTGGTAGATCTTTCCTCTGTCCAAGGGTTGTTCAGCCTGAAGAAGAGAAGGCTTTGGAAGGATCTTCTAGAAACCAACCTTCCAGTAGTGACAGGGCAAGGGGGAGTGGATTTAAACTGAAAGAGGGTAGATTTAGATTAGGTATTAGAAGGAAATTCTTTACTGTGAAGGTGGCAAGGCACTGGAACAACTTGCCCAGGGAAGCTGTGGATGCCCCATCCCTGGAAGTGTTCAAAGCCAGGTTGGATGGGACTTCGAGCAACCTGGTCTAGTTGGTGGTATCCCTGCCTATGGCAGATGGGGAACTAGATAATCTTTGAGCTCCCTTCCAACACAAACCATTCTATGATTCTATCACTCAAAAAAACGGATATGGAACCAGTTTCTTTTCAGAGGAACCCTAAAGGATATAATTTCCCAGATGAAAGGGAAGTTCAGGATCTTCTCCTGATTCATACAGAAGTGGATACAGCATCTGTACTTGTCTAACTTTGTCAGTTTTCCATAGTCTGGAAATAGAAAGAAGCATTGATGGGAGGGGGCTTGGAGTTAATATTCAAACATTAAGGTTCTATGTCCTCATTAGAGGACACAGAGATAAAAAGATTGATCCTTATTTCTCTGAGGCATTTGTCTCTGAAATATGGTTTCTTCAAATGAAACCCCTATCTTACTTAATTTCTCTGTAACTTACTACTTCTGGAATAGTAAGTATGTCAGAAAGAAAGAAAGAAAGA
>WAAE01011054.1:0-16684 GCA_013400495.1 Nicator chloris
CTTTAAATTTCTTTTAGCTCAGGCGAATCAGCGCACAGGACCTCATGTAACTGCAAAGGGAGAACTGGAGTAAAAAAAAAGAACACAACAAAAAACCCAGCAACTTCTCTTTGGGAGGAAATGTCTTAATTTGGGTCTCTCCCTAGTAGTGTGGACAGTAGGGAGATACTGGAACTGGCTTTAAAGGAGCTATGGTTTGGACCAGGCTTCCCCTGGCTGCAGGATTCCCAAGGGTGTGTGTAAGCAAATAGTGTAAAAAATTTCACAGTTGTTTGGGGCAGGACGTTTGTCATTTTACCCTTGGGAATGTATCCATTATTTCAAATTAATACGTTTACTTATGAGCTGCAGATTTTTCTATTCACTGTTTGGTACAATGCTCACCAAATTATTTCCAGATCTTAGAAATAATCTGCACAAAATATCAATCTCTTCTAATATTTATCTAGCCTTACCCCTACTAGAACTATTTTTTTGTGAAATAATGGACTTGAAATAGAAACACCAGATGTACTCTCTGAATCCATAAATTGCTCATTGTGAAGAAAATACTTTTTTTTTTCTCTAAAAATGATGGATTGTTGGAACATAATGACTTGTGCTGCTCTTATAGTTAAATTTTCTTTGAAATTACTGAATTTCATACTGTTTGTAAAGCAGGCACAACTTCCATAAGGCTACACAGACAAGAATAGTGCACATGCACAACTGAAATAGGGCAGCTGTAAGGAATTCTGATGTTACGTGGCTCTTGGGTTTACTTTTAATCTTTTTATTCTGAAATGGAGTGAAAAATGCTGAATGCTCCCTTTTGTGGAGTATTAGACAGACATGATTAACATAAACTTGAGCATTAACACTCTTTGCAGTTATCTCTTCACATATACAAGTAAAAAATAACCAAAGTGCAGATGCTATTTAGTTTACCTCCTACAATAAAAACTCAAAAATAGGATTGAATTGCAGTTATCTGCAATGACACGTGAGAAAAGGTATTTGTTTTGAGCTAGACACTGAAAAGACTGTTATAAGAATGGCAATTGTGACAGCTGTAAATTGCAGAGACATTGGCTTCATCCTCTTCACAGGTAACCTTATTGTCCTTTATTAAGAAATTAGATGATTGCTGAGCTGAACTGCTCCTGGCTCTTACAAAGGAATTACTTGTTAATGGTCAGAGAGATTTCACTGCCAGGCAAATGAGCAGGATGAAACATTCCATGACAGCTCCCAAGATCTGAGCTCATGTTCAACATGCGTGTGTTGGCAAAAGATTAATTTTCTCACTTTTCTCTCACTGTTCAAGAGGTGTGGAATTTGGATTATTCATGTATTATATGATGGTTTAAATCATTTTTATCACATATTATGAGGGAGATCTCCATGTTATAGCCTGGTTTTAAACCACCCTCTTCACCAGTGGAGGTGAAGGCTTCATTTGTTCGAGCCACACAGTGCAGTGCAGGAGTACAGCACCTTGTAGTAACTTCTGAGATGTGTTAGTGTGTATAACCCTTCACCCTTGGAGAGTGAATTATTAAAGTGAACTTCAGATCTCAGGCATGCTTCACCCTAAAATGCAAGACCTAGTTATTTCAAAACAGGGGTTTAAGGCTTCAGGCAGAACTTTTAGTTCACTTAGGAAAGACTCAACTATCTATGGAATAAATTCTAAAACCTCCAAGAATATAATCTAGTTATCAGAGAAATCTGGTAGTAAACACTACAGTTCTTATTAGTAACATTTTTTAATTAGTAACATGTAATTTATTATCTCCTTTGTATATGAAAAGAATTGTTCAGGACAGTAGCTATATATAAAGGTAGGGGAGGAGACAAAAAATTAATTCTTGCACCTCTTCTGTTTACCCCAGTAAATTTGGGGACTCCGTTTTGTTAATTGCTTATACTGAAGCATAACAAGAAGTATTTAGCCTTTCTCTCTGATTCCCTGCAAATTTATGGTGAAAGTGTGAATTTCACAAAAATTACATGTTACTTGCACATATTTGTTTCTCAGAATAGCTTTTGTAGGTTACCTATTAAATGTCTATTTACCTAATATATTTAGTGTATTATATTTGTGTTATGTTTTTGTGTATATAGCTTATTTAGTATATGACAAATCTTAACTGAATTTCCAGTGTGTTCTGACAAGGGAAGCACTCAGTATTGAAGAATTTTGTAAGAGGAGTGTTTGCTGATGGATAGTGACAAGAAAAAAACCTGAAAATCAGTGTTTGCACTTTATCCATAAGTGAGAGTATAATCTTTGGAACATATTGTCAAAAGTAATTAGTTGTTTTTCTGGTTTTGGTGTGTCTTCACAAGAAGTACTAGAATCTGAAGAAGATAATCTTGGTAAATGTAACTTGATCTAATGAAGGAGAGGTAGCTAAGTAAAAGTGCAGTGGTTGGTAATACACAGGAAATCAGATTACATAATGAAATTATCCCATTTCAATGCCCTAAATTTCTGCAGCTCTGAGGTCAATGACTTTTAGCTCAGGGAAAAAAAATAAAAGATCATGTTCAAACATATTTTTATAAATCTCTGCCATATTTTCTTCTAATCTATTCATTTTATCTTTAATAGTTGAGTGCTTGACTTAGTACTGCAGTGTTGGCATTTGTGTTTTGGTGGAGTGTTGGTATCAAATTCATAAGACACATGGAAACACATGAGGCTTTGTTCTACACATTCTCCTGCATAGAATTATTTAGGTTGCAAACAATCATTAGCCTGAAAGATCCATTGCTAAACTAGGTCTCTTAAATACCATAAATACATGTATTTTAAACACCTTGGCCCATGAAAAAGCGTTCTTAAGGGCTTAAGAGAATCAAAAAGCACACTACTGTCTGCTGAGCTTTGTCCTGTATTTAAAAGGTCGTTTGATCTCCTTTCACAGTACAAGTTTGCCCTTTTGTAATCAGAGTTAATTGTTACACATAGTGGTGTGTCTTTATCTTTTACATATGTTCTCATAATACTAAATTAGTAATTCTATGGAAAATCAGCTGTATGTCCCTTTGGAGCCTTGAAAAAATTAAGTAGGCAGAATTAACCATGAAACCATCCTCTTCTTTGACATCGTGTTTGTTTGACTCTATACTTGCTTAATTTCTGTTGAAGTGAAATATTCTGGAGCTCTTTCAGAGGAACTTGTGCATGAAGTCTATTTCCTTCAGCGTGTCATTCTTTCTATTGTTTAGTACCTGGCTTTGTGTTTCTTTTAGATTTTAATGTATCATCATAGTTCTCTCCTCCCCCTCTGCACTCTGTCACAAATAATTGAAGCAAACGTGATAGGGTTTTGGTGAACCATCTGTTATGTTTGGTATCCATCCCCAACAAAGACAGAGTGCTCTCATGATAAACAAGTAGACACATTACGGACTTTATGTTCTTAAACCTTGGAAAAAACAGCTTTTTCCTTTCTTTCCATTCCAAACATGTTGGCTGGTTAACATAATCGCTTTTAACATTTCAGTAATCGTGACAATTATGTCACAAGTTCTGAGTAAATAAAATGTGTGATGATCAAAACCCCACAACCTCATGATATTAGATACTCATAGTTGAATTCTTTGTGATTTAGTGACTTTTCTGGGTAAAGTGAAGCAGGAGAGTTTTCACAGTAAACAACTCTTCTGCAATCAGTTTTATGGTTTTAGAAACGTTACCAGTTACATGCAAGAGGAGGTGTACTGTCCAATTACTGTCTGAAAAAATATTTTGTTATTAATGCAAGTGATACTCCTGGAGGCTTTGCATTTCAGTCTTTTGTTATTGTTAAAGAAAGCTTTTAACACTGTAAACAAATACTGTTAAGTCTTTAATTAGTGTTAAAAAAATGTTTTCCTTTGTCAATAAGAAAAATTCATGTACTTTGAAATTGCTGTGGCAAGCTTCTGGGTTTATTTTAAAAGGTTGGGTTTGCATCATTAACCTCATCTTTGTCCTCAGAATCATTACATTACAGGGCAGTTGATCCCATGTCTGACAGGATGGTTGCTCAGGTAAGGAAATATTACATGGCATTTCCACAGGACTTGCAGCCAAGCCAGAAATGCAGCTTTAATCCACATTCCCCTACTTGAACTGGGAATCAGGCACAGGGCAGGTTGTGCAGCTTTATCTCACCATGGAGGTAGAAGATAGGCTTGAAATTTCAAGTCATTTTTGTACTCTTCATCCTGAGTTTGTTTGTGCTTAACAACTTCATTTTACAGTCTGTAGATAAACATGACATTCTGTGTAAGTCACTACCAGGGCACAAGGGTGACAAATGGGAAAATCCCCACAGGTTTTCACTCTAAATCTTCCAGCTCCCAGTTCTGATTAGTCTGCTGCTTCTGAATGCATTTCATTTGTCAAGGGAAGGAGAGTGGATGCCTGGAACTGGTGAAAATTACTGAATGGGTTGCATGTTATCTAAAACGTTTGATATTATGGCATAAACCACAGATTTGGCAGCCAGCTGCAGATTGATAAAGCTTAAAAACTTTCATTTGTTAATTAAATATAAAGATCCCATGATAGTAGCCCTACCCTTTGTAAAAAGATAGGTCATTAGGAATGTCACTGTAATTTAGATATTGGAAGAGAAAGTTTTCAAGTGTGAACTGCTGAGCATGTTATTCACTTTCACCTTACATTTGTGTTTGTGACAATGCAGTATCTCCTTCTCTCCTTGTAAAATGGGCTCTATTCCTGAGGTCTACTCTACTTGTCATATTCTTAGTGCACTCCCTTTTCTGTTTACTTGCTATGAATATTTCTCAAAGGTATTTGGAACTTGCTCATCATTGAGGCATATGTGTGATTTCCTACTTGGAATTCTCTGATTTTCACACGTACTCCGTCTCATTTCTCCAATAGAACTGTGACCCTGCCATACATTCCCTTTGGTAAGAACAGCAGCTGCAGATGAGTTATTCTGTTGGTTTGAATAAGCCTCTAAACACCATATGAGCCCTTCTTTTGCCAATCCAAGTTCTCTTAACTTTTTTATAAGCCCTTGGTACTTGATCACTCTATAGATTTCGGTAGGATCCTCAGTTTCTGTCACTTTGCATCTCCATACTGCAAAGCAATTCTTGAACTGATCTATCCATCCACCCAAACCACAATGACTCATTTCAACACCTCCTGATGAACTGCAAATGTAGAACAGAACACTTTATAGGGTCGAATCTTCTCTTGGCCTCTCTAAAAATCTTCATGGAACCTTTTATAGGCTCTGCTGAGTGCTGTTGTGGCTTAATACATTGGTCTGGGACACGTCTCGTCCCAGTGTAGGCTGAGTTTGTCACTGAAGGAACATATTGTTTACTGATACTTGTCATTGCTAGGTAAAATGATAGCTGAAGTCTAAATAATTTAACCACAACAGAGCAGGTGCCATAAGACTCACTGCATTTTTTTCAAGTCCATTTCTAGAACTGATGTGTCACCTTAAAAACATGGTGGGTTGGTTTTTTTCTTTCCCTTAAAACAACGTTATATCTAAGCTGTACCCTGAGCTTGCCAATCTAATATGCTTCTCTTGTTTCTTCAGGGAATAGGTCAAACCAACACCTGCAGGAAAGTCTCTTTAGATTTGTCAGAAAGCATTCAGCAATCAGTTTCACTTTCCAGTTGATTTCTTGTATTGATTGTATTATTTCAGTATAATACCACAAATCTATCACTTTGTGCTCCTTTTCAGGGGACTCTGTTATTCTTAGCAGCTCCTTTTATTTTTTTCTGTGTCTAATGAACTACAATATTTCTAAAACTTTTGAACACTTGCAAAATTATGCCCAGAGTTATACTGAGAGGGCAGAAGAATTTTTCTTTTGTTACTCAACAGTAAGTCAAAGAGCATTGAAGGAAAGCCTCCAATAGTATCACAACTTGCAACTTATAAATTGGCTTTTGATTTTCACTTGTGTGTGAAAAGGCACTTTTTTTCCCTTTTAGTTTTAGATCAGACAAACTCTTATTTTGTAGCATCTGTGATCATGGCGAGTTTTTACAGGAATTTATCTATAACAGAGACCTAGAGAATTCTTTTCTTCCTTAGTCAGAGTTAATTAGGTTATGGCTAAAGTTGTTTGCTATTGTATGACATGTGCCTATCATAATCTCTAGGCACATGTACTTAAATTAATACATAAAAATGACCTCGTTGCAAATAAAGAGAACTTGCCAACCTTCCCTTTGCTTTTGCAGCTCTCCCTCAGGCAAAAGCCTGAATAAATAGATAAACCCTGCAGCATGCCCTGAAGGCTTGTAAATGTGGTCTCTACCAGACTGGTGGGGTGAGGGAGTTTGAGAGAACCTTGCCACTGGGCTGTTGGTGAGAGTAGATCAGCTCACCTCAACTTTAGGACTAGGACAGAGAATGAGTTAATGTTTCAGGGATTCAGAACTCTAAGGGAGCACCTTGAAAGTTGATGGTTTACACCTTAAAATGTGATGCTTCTGTAAGATTTGCATTTTTTTTTCTGCTAATAGTGTGGCTGTCAGAGTACCCAGACTTTTTCAAACTTTTCTTTCCATCTGAAATAGCACCTTAGCACTTTGGGGAAAAAGGTTATCAGGTCCAAATATAGAGAGGTGATGACTACTTTGCAAAATCAACATAATTTTAAACTTCAAGCCTCTATGTGGCGTTTATGATTTAGTATTAGCATAAAAAGGAAACCAAACAAAACCGTTATGGTTATTTCCCCTGGTAGGATAGAGTACAGTGCTAAAGTAGCAAAAGGAAATGGAGCTCTTAATAGTTGCACCATGAGTAAACAGGCAAGTTTGTTTTTATTTTGGCTTTATATCTTTTTGAAGAAAAATTAAAAATTCGAGCTCAACTCTTGCAATTAATCATAGTAGCAAAAAAAAAAAAAATCACTACTCTGTGCTTATGATAAACTGCCTATGGTCCACATTTTCAGTTTTAATTAGATTTTTTTCATGTTGTTAGCTTAGTATCTAGCAGAAGGCAAGGAAGGAATGTGATATGGGAGACCCTTCCCTTGCTGCACTGATTAAAAACTCAAATAAAATTTTTATTTGAATAAAAGATCATATGGCAATATTATGGTACTTATGCTGAGTGAGGAAATGAAAATTGAATAATCTCTCATTAGTGTAAATAAGTCCTGAATGAACTGAGGCGACAGCAACTAAAGTAAGGCAGAAGGAAAGCAAGAAAGCCAGTGGAAAGCAGCCCTTGATTGTTTGAAACATGACCTGTTGGACATGTCTGCAATGTTGTAAACAGCCTCCTGTGCTTTTGGGTCTAGTGATGTGTCCTGTGACAATTGCCAGAGAAAGCTTGTTGACTGAACACAATTCCATTAATTTATCCCAGTTACTCTAATAATACAACTTAGTATCTTTTAAATACTTACATAAATATTTATTGCAATGCAGTCCGCTGAAGGAAAAAAATAGGATTAAGTAGAATAATAATAAGAACTTAATAAAGAAAACTTAAATCAGAGAGTGCTTTGCATTAAAAGTGATAGGAGATTAAGCGATTTCCCTTATCTAGGGACAAGTTCTTTCTAGATGGTTTCTGTGCCTTTTGAGCTATTTTTGTGCATAGTATCTTAAAGGAAATTGGATTTCACTTGATTATTCACAACCAAATATTGGGTACAAAAGCATAAAAAATTGAGACCTTCAATGATTTCTTGAGGTGTTCACCAAGGTGGACTGCATGGTATTTGGAGCATATGTTTAAAACAAAATAATTTTTTTCTCCTTTATTAGAAAACACCTCAATTCTTTAATAAGTGGTTTCCCTTGTGCACATTGCAGAGAGAACAGCAATTTTTCAGCGCCAGAACGTGACCACAGTAGGACAAGAACTCCTGGGTTTTGGAAAGCAGAGCTTTTCAAAGAGGCATTCACAAAAGGCTATTTCTTCCAAAGGCTTAGGGGGAAAACAAGAAGGTGAATATAGAGGTGTAGAAACCGTGACTCAAAGCTCAGCCTCATTTTTAAGATGAGGGAAAGAGTAAATCATTGGTAGTAGAAAGAGATAAGCCTTTAGTGCTTCCAAAGTGCACAATGCACTTTTCTCAATTGATGTAAAATGTAAAGTGACGTGTAGTACTTATTTGGCACAAAGAAATGGCAGAGTACTGTCTCCGTATTTTTGAGCAAGCTGAAAGCTGGAAAGCAGTTTATCCCTAATTAAGCAATACAGAGTTAGTCATGAAGTGCAAATTATTTTTAGGGCTGGCCATATGACTTCTGTGTGGAAGATGAATTTGGATCCACCAAATGAGAGAAATATGCTAGAAATACACGTCCTGTCACAGATTTTAGTGCCATCTTCTTGTCTTCCTTGTGATCCACAACTCAATATTGAGGGCTTTCTTTCCTAGATTTTGAGCTTTTTTTATGTCTTGGTGGGTTTTGTTGGGGCAAATGAAACCTATCTGAGGTGATGTAATTTTGTTGGTGCCTTTAAAGTGTGTCTTGCTTTCTCTTCTGGAAGTGTGTGTAATGCTTCATAGAAACATGAGTTGTACATGCAAATATGACGTGGTTGTGTTTGTGGTATATTTTTATTCATAAATCCACAGAGTAGACTGCCGCCCACCAGCTCCTCCCGGATAGCTGTTGGAGCGGTGGCAGCACAACACCTGGAGAGAAGCTTAGATGGTGAGAGGCAATTGCCCAGGCAACTGCAGCTCCAAGTGTAGTCAGGACAACACAAGGGAAAATGAAAGGCGAGAGACACTCTCCAGAGACAGGCCTGCACCCCTCAGCTCCTGGTCTCCGAAGAGCCCAGACCTGTGTGAGCACCAGTCTTTAGCTGGGGGTGGAGATCTGAGGGGTAACCAATCACAGCCCACAGGAGGAGGGACAAAACACGGAGTGCCAGCAACCAGGATCCAATAGGGGAAACACAGGGAGGGGACAGGGCCACATGGGCCAATGGGGCTCCGAGGATTAGGGGATGTCCAGGGAGGGGATTGGGCAGGGGCTGGCCAATGGGGGAGATGGACAGGGAACTTCCTGGGGAGCAGGGCAGGGTTTAGGTGAGTGACAGGCAAGGGGCTGGCTCAATCTACTGGGGCAAACCATTAACTATAGCAGAAACAGGGGGAACATGGAACAAACCAAAACATACAGAACTTCACTTATAAACTGGAACTGGGGGCTTTCAAACGCTACACACTCTCCATGGGAGTGGCATATCATTTGTGGTAGCCCTAGGGGCTACCACAGTAGACTTACTACGCTCTTTATAGTACCATGAGAATTTTTCATTTATGTAAAATGCTTCTATTTCAAAACATGCATTGTTTTAAGTGACCTCAGAAGCTTGAAATGGATTCCATGCTACATTTCTTACCTTGCAAGTGAAAGAGCTTTTTATTGTTCTCAAAAGTGGATGGCAAGATTTGATATCATGCTATGAAAAATGATAGTGGTACACTGATTCATATATTAATGCCTTTCGTACTTTCCTGTCAAATAGGAGAAGAATAATGCATGAATACATGTCTTCAAGTTCAGTTGCAGAATATAACTGTTTTCAGAACAAATTCTGATTTGCTTTCATAAATAGCATTGAATATGGTGAGTATATGCAGCTTCTCCAGCACAATAATATTTTGAAATGTATTCAATATTTATTCCAATATTCTGAACTCAATATTCAGTGTTCAGTAATCCAAACCATACAATGCTGGCATGTTTTTTGCCCTGCTGTCTGTTTCAGAAGCTTATGTTGATTCTGTTTTCTTATTTTTCTTTAGAGGATTGTTTTAAAATTTTTCCCTTGAAGTCTTTCTCTTTTCATAGGCTAAAACTTCCCTTTTCATACGATGCCTCAAATATACAGGGTTCATGATACTTTAGTTGCAATAGTTCAGCAGAATGTTGATGTGCCCAAAGGTATTTGTAATGAATATGAGGAAGTAATAAGTGCAATTTGCTTTGTGCTCACTGTTACTGAACTGCTGCACCAATTTAATATCACAAGGCTACAGGGTAACGAATCTGATGGACTTTTCCAGGTTTTGTAGGATATTTCACGTACAGCATTCAAAAGTGGCTCTGACAGCCAAGGAGAAAATTCTTTGAAGCCATTTTACACATACTCCTTCCTCCCATTGCTGCTCTATCCTTCCTCCCCAACCCCTAAAAAAAAAAAAAAAAAAAAAAAAAAAAAAATTAACAAACCAAAGAAACACAGCAACAAACCAAAAGCAAACCCCTCAAACAAATCAAACAAAAAACCAAGCCCAAACCAAGAAGCCATCAATCACAGCCCAAGAACCTTCACCCCAGTTATGTGGGAAGGCATCCTTAAGGTTTTGGTGTCTGAAAATTGAAGTAGCATTAAACAGCCTGGAAGAAAAGAGAAAAAACAAACAGTTCATCTGCACAGAGAGCATGTGTCCATGAGTTAGTAATTTAGTTTATGGTGTGGAAGAAAAAAGCGACTGAACAGTAATTAGTTTACTGTATTGTTTGTAATAATGTTATATGATTAACAGAGCATAAATGGAAGAAGATGAGTGAGGGATTTTGCATTAGTGCTATGGATTGCCTCAGCTTTGATATAAACATGAGAGGATTATCTCTTTATTAGCATGTCTGTTGGCAAAAGATGAAATATTTCTGGTGTTGCTCTGTTTAACTTCCAGTTGTACAAATAAAGCAAGGAAGTACTCTTTTTCCAAGGGTCAAAGTTAGCAAAGGAAGAACAGAAATCTACTTTCCTGGGCAATGACACCTGGGTCTGTGACAAGAGAGGAATACTGCTGATGGGTTTTTTTAGATAGTAGCTAGGCAGTAGTAGTAGCTCAGTAGTAGCTCAGTAGTAGCTCAGCCTAGGAGGAACAGGGTATTTTCCTATTTCAGGGAGAGCAGAGTGCTGTGGCAAAATGCACTAGGCAAGTAGATTAAAAAAACTTACTGAGAACTAGAACTACAATGCCCCTTCCCTTCATGAAACTTTAAAACATGTATGTGTTTTAAGTTCTTTGAAGAGGTTTAAAATTAAAATTTTAAACTTCAGACTTTGCCAATTTTAATATTTGATTGTATTACCTATTCTTCTTTAACAAATCTTGTTTATTGCTAACATTTTCTGCAGAAATTTGCCTATTGTCAGAAAGCTAAATGAAAAAAGGAAGTCCAAATGGAATGATACTATATTTTGCATATTATAGAGCTCAGTATTACTGAATAGCAAGGAAACTGGTGATCTGAGACATTAAAGTGTCTTTGTAAGCTTGTAGCTGAAGAGCCAGTGGAGAAGATAGTCACAAAATCTTGGAGGCTGGAAGGGACTTAGCAACATCCTACTCAAAGTAGGTCAGCTACAAGGATTGTCTGCCCAGGATGGAGGTTGCACAACCTCTTTGGGCCTCGGCCTAATTATTTTTGTAGTGACTCTTTTCCCCTTGTACTGTCTGAATAATTTTTTTCAATTAGTGCCTGCTGTCTCTCATTTTCCTGTTGTGCATCATGACAGACTTTATCATCTTGTCAGCCCCTCATTACTGCACAGTACTGGAGAGCTGCTGTTAGGTCCCTCACAAAGCTTTCTATTTTTATTTTTTTTTTCCAAATCCAGCAAGCTGATTGCCTCAGTATCTTTTCAAAGTACATGCATTGTTGTGTACTATTTTTACTTTATTACTAACATTAATTTGCTNCAAATCCAGCAAGCTGATTGCCTCAGTATCTTTTCAAAGTACATGCATTGTTGTGTACTATTTTTACTTTATTACTAACATTAATTTGCTGGTTCTGGAGGGTTCAGTTCTGGCTGCAGTACGTACAGACAGTCTGACTAGAGCAAAGTAAAGAATTGCTTGCCTGGAACAAGTGGCTGTGCTCCTGTTGGCACAAAAGCCCAGGTGTGCTGCACTTGTCTGCATCAAATACTACTCAGCCTCTCTGGTGGTGGGGTTTTATGGTAGAGTTGATGGTAACAGTGCTCTCTTTCTTGTGACTTTTTATCTGCATAAGATGGTGGCTGCTGCAGAACAGATGTTCTTTGCCTTCAAGTGAGATCCATTCCTTCCCAGGAAGGGGAGTAGCTCTGGGGTTAGTCTGAGTACTTGTACGAGATTTCCATTCTTCCCACACCTTTTCCCTTGCCAAAGGAGAAATAAGGAAAAGGAATCTGTTAACAGTGAGTTTCATATTTGTCACGCAGATAAAATCTCCCAGATTTAGGAAACATGCTGAATAGCCAACCCTGAATTCTGAGGGGAAATTTCTCTTTAGGGAGTGGCAATACTATATATGGAGGACAGGCGAGAGTAGTGGACTTGAAAGTGTGTAAGTTAGTAGTCTTACATAAGGAAAGATAACATACTAGTTATTTATAGTTTTAACAATAATTCAGTGGTTGTGCCTCCTCCATGCATCTAAACTGTGTGATAAGTAAGAGTTCTCTTGCACTAGCTCGTCTAAAGTACGTGAAACATCATGTCAGAGGTGAGAGTCAATCCATGTAGTTGCTTTTAACCTCTGATACAGTAGGTGTTGTCCTTTGGAATGTGCCAGAAAACACCTCTTCTTCAATGCTGTTGTCATGGTGAGTCAGCTCACTGTGCAGATCTTGTTTGTCCTCATCCTCTTTTGTGACTTCTTAGCTGGAAGTTACTTCTGCAAGGTCTTTTTACAGCAACTTGTAGATGACTGCTGCCAGAGGTGCTGCAGAGCTCAGTAAGTTTGGTTACATTCCTGAAATTCCCTCAGTAATTACATGGGATAAGACTGGTGCAGTACTCCTGCAAACACATAGAACAGCTCCCTTACTGTAACAATGAACTGTGCTGTAAAACAGGCTGAAGAAAATGTTTTTAGAATTCTTTTAGATACTATTTGTATGAGGTTTAAAGGGTCAAGGGTAGTTTTATCAGAATGAAATTACTATGACATTACACAGAAAAGTGCTTAGTCATTTAAAAGTTCATATCATGGATAAATGCCTTTAGTATCCAAGATGTAAATATTCATTCAGACTGATCTCTTGACTCTTCAACGTTGTCACTAAAACTTTTTTTCTGCTAGTCAATTTTTTCCTTTAAAACTGAAGAAGAGTCTTTTACTGAGCTGTCAAAGCTGCACCATTTCTATGTTGTGTGTCAGGTGACATTGTGTTTCTGTCTGCTTTGTATGGGAAGAAGTCACTATGCAGTGATATGTAAAAGACAGCAAAACTTTGGGCTCAGATGTGTTTAATACAGTTCATATTCTTGAAATAACTGAAGATTAAAAACACCAATATCCACAGTTTTGAGAATATCTTACCTGCCATTAACAGCTAAGATGACCTAGTGATTGCTCAACTTGCTCAGTCTAGATGTGGCTCTTGGCTTAAAACACACTTTGTCCTTGGAATCCTTTCTGGACTCATTACATGTCTTGCACTCAACTGACTGAATTTCATGAACTGTGAACCAAGAAAACTCTCAGATGTTTCAGAGAGGGCTGAAACATATGCTTCTTGTGAAGTTGGGGTAGGTTCAGTAGGGAATGAGAACCCCAGTTCCAGTGCCATGAGAATTTAGTGTGAGGAAAAACCTCACATCTGTTTAACATTTCAGATGCAGGTAATTTCAAATAGATTTTGCAAAGATATAAAAGCTAACTCACTTCTGGAGCAAAACGCATGAAGTGAGATAACCAGGATCTGCTGGATGAGGTGGAGATATGTTAATATTTTTTGTGTATGTCCTAATAAGGATGAGGGTTTGTTTTTGTTTTTGTTTTTTCTTTGGCTACTCAGATGTTAGTACTCCATGTAATTGCATGTTGTTGTCTTCTTGAGAGCTTCATAAATGCCATATGCTCTTGAGGAGGGAGAAAAAGCTATAGAAAAATCAGAGTGGGCAGATCCCTCCTGGAGAGGGAAGGTGGTCTCTAGTGAGAAATTACCTGGGTCTTAGGCTGAAGCAGGTACATCCTTAGGGAAGAAAGATGTAAATTCTGGCGCTTCCTTGGCATGCATAACTCCACTGTTTGGTGTGAACATCCAATGCTGATGATGCAGCTCTGTCCATAACTCAGGGCATTGTGTCCCTTGGCTTTTGCTGCCCAACAGCAGCACTCGAGGGTGCCCAGGGAAAATGCTCAGATACTTCCACTGCCTCCTCTCCCTTCTTCACGTGTGTGCTCTGAACTTCTCAGTCCCATGTGGTGTCTCTAGTCAGACCCGTTGACTCTGCTTACCTGCAGTACAAGGCTATGACCAAACTTCAGGCTTTTTTGTTATGTACCTTTAATGTAATGGTTTATTTGTGCAGCTCTTGTTTAGAGGCAGCAAATCTATTAAAATCCCAAGGAAGTAATGAGGAAGTTTGTGCTTAAAGGTAAAGCTGGGTGGCTGTGCACAATTAGCTCAGTGCAATACTTGTCTTGTAAAACTCTGAGTAATGATGAGTCCAATTTGAAGGACTCATTTGCTCCCAAATGCCTTCAGAGACAGAACTATGAGAAAATGTATGTCCCTCTGAGCCTGTTTAATGATTATTGAACCTAAATTCGTTACCTCTCTTTTGGGAAAAAAAGCTCATGGTTTTAACTGCAAGGTATCTGCCTTGTCAAATCCAAGTTGATGGAATATTGTATTGTAACAGATTATAAGTTCCTGATTATAAGCAGAAATAACACATATAACAGATTATAAGCAGAAACATTTCTCATGCCTATTTTATGTTTGAATGAACTGTTCCATTTTTCTGTTTTTCCTAGCTGAACCAACATTTTAAAATTCTAACTGGTTTATTTCCTGAACGTGGCTACAGGCCAGGTTCCTGGAAGTAATCTCTCACTCATTAGGACTCTGTGAAGGGCCACTATTTGCATGTGTCAAGTAACTAATATAGATTTGTTGTATTATATATATATGACTCTTCTTGGTAAAATCACCTTAGGAATTTGTTGTTGATATTTTTGGTTTTCTTTAAATTTGTGACACTGTATAACTGAGAGCAGAAACAAAAATAAAAGTTTTATATAAGTTCTTGGTTATATGTCTGTGAAGAGCCTATGCAAACAAATTTATATGACAAATTAAAAATAATTTAATGTTTTTGCTAATGAAATAGTGTTGAAAAAAGTCTACAAAATCAAATGTAAACAGCTTATCAGTCCCGTGTCTACTGCAAGCTCTTCCTTGCTTTTCAAACAATACACCTTCTTATAGCTACAATTAAATTTTAGTGCAAACTGTTATAGGTAAAGGCTCATTGTCATTGCTAGTAATTTATGGTGTCAAACCCTTAATGTTTTTTTATAGGTTCAGTATGGCTCATTTACTGTTCCCATGATCCCTTGTGATGGATCTTTACAGATGTTTAAAATAAGTTATGCTCTCGATTATAAGAATGTTACCAGTTCAGAGTTTTCCTTTTCTATACATCACAAACTTTGAAATGAATTGCCAGTTTAGTTACAGTTCTAGAGAAGAGTATTTGGAAATTAACTTGTGATGATATAATATGAAAAGAAAAGCTGTTATTTGATCAGGGAAGAATGCTAGAGAGCTTAGGTTGTGTGTCTTAAAAATATGCATTGCTAGAGGTATGCTTTTGGGACAAATTGCTCTAATATTGGGTAATATCAGGGACAAATGCAATTCTATTTTGTAAGCTTTCCAAACTTTGTGGTGAAATTGTCATTGTTAAAAAACCAGTTAACAGGGAACAATTACAGGCAGCTTAGAACTAAATGTGAATGTGCTGGTTTTCAATTCCTTCCTTTGTTTTTCTGTGCAAGGAAAGCCATGCTGACTAGGGGCTGGAAGCCAGAGGTGCCCCTCTCTGGATGTTTGGGAAGCAGGGACTGCAGAGATGCCTGCTATGAAGCTCAGAGACAGGCTAGACTGTCTGTAAAAATGCTTTCATATCTGCTCTTGATGCTGGTCCCACCTTGAGCAAAGCAGAGCAAGAAGGGACAGTTAAGTGATTCACTTACTAGGAAATGTCTGGGGATAAAATTGGGCACTTGTCTGTATTTCATACTTCAGTGACATGCAGAGACACATTTTGCTTCAGCTTTCAGCTGCTGCCCCGGTCCAAAGTAGAGCAGTCTGGAGGTTGTTTTAGCTTGATCTACAATCAGAGCGTTTCTTCTCACTCCCTCAGAAGTGTTGGCAAATATAAAACTGTAGTGTTAATAAAAATGTGCATGTCTAGTAGACAATGGAGAAGGAATGGGGAATGGAGATGTCCTCACACTTTTCAACTTCAGTGTATGTTATAAAAGTGAAATGCTTTGGATGATATATGTCTGTAGAAATGCTGTAAAGAAATGAAAGGAAGATATATTCACCTGCATATTCCTATCCTAATGTTAAAAGATGAGGAAATGTAATAGTATGTGGAAAATAGTACATGATAGTGTTGTATGACTATATAAATGCAAACAGCCCTTCCTTTCTCTCCTTTTCCTTGTCCATTTTGATATAAAGTACCTGTAGGCCTTTAGGCTCAGAGCCAGTCAGTCCCCAGCCTGTACTGTTGACTGGATTTTACTAATTTGTACCACCCATCATATTTTGCTGGTGTTTCCTGTGCATTTATCCTCGTGGTGGGACCAGTACCATATAATCTGATTTAACTTCCTGTGCTCATGCAGCAGATGATAATCTGGAGCAATTTACTTGTTTCATGGGAAAGAATTTTGCAGAATGGTTAGAATGGA
>WAAE01011060.1:0-10782 GCA_013400495.1 Nicator chloris
AGTAGACACTCAAACCACTACACCATGCCAGTAGTTGCAGGGTGGCCAGGTGTTGGATTAAAATGCAGCAAGAAGCACTGAAGCAGCAGCAGAAAACAGCAGGGTTTGTTGGGGAATTGCTCCCCTGGATATCTCACCAATGATGGCTGGTCCCAGGGTTGGGCCGCACAGAGGGGTGCCCCCGGCGAGCTCCTGGGGAAGCATGTACTGGCTCTGGGCTCTTGAGCAAGCAGAGGAACAGAGAAGCAAGCCAGTAAGCCCAGTCACAGTGCCAAAGGAGAAGAAAAAACCAAGCAAAAACCACAAAGCAACAGTATCTCTAGTAGGAGGCACTGTGCCATGTGGCAGCTGAGACGAATCGCCCCACCAGAAGGAAGCAACCCCTTGCCCCCAACCCTCGTAAGATCCTGGGCTGGCTCTCACCCATTGAGATACTTCTGGAGCTGGAGGGCGGGGGGGGGGGGGGGGTATGACCATTTCCGGACCCAAAAAAAAACCCCCCAAAAATGGATATGGGATAAAAACATTCCCAAGACAAATATTTGTCATAAGAAATATTTTAGGAGAACAAGCCCAAGTATATTTCAGAACAGATAAATGTCAAGGAACGAAGAAGATACTATAGTACAAAGCTATGGTGAAAGGTACTGTGTTTTTAACCAACACAATTGTTGAGGAGCAGCATTTATGCATAAGTTTTTTAAACAGAAAAACAGGAAACCACACCACATTTTTGTCCCTCAAACAATAAACAATGCATGCATTTAAATGACACTTTAGAATAACAAATATCATCTTTATTTTGTTAAACACTGCAAATTTAAAAAATGTATCTGACACTCCTTTCAATACATTGGCAAAAAAAAAGGATTTTCTGCAGCATGATAAATAAGAAACCCAGCAAGACTTCATTTTAGACCATCATTTGGTAGACAAACCCCCAACACCACAAAAACAGCAATCTTATTCTTATTACCAAGAGTAAGATTGATCTGGTTGAATTCCCTTGCATTTTTGACACTACCTTCAACATTAACTTTGCCCAAATGATTCTTTGATTCCTTTTTTTCGTGCAACATAGCTACTGTAAAAAAGCTCGAGTGAAAGTTACAGTAAAAACCCTGTAACTAGATAAACAATGACCCACAATGGATTACTGATTACATGGAAATGTTTGTTTTGACTGATAAATAAAATGGTAAATAAAAGCCAAACAACAACAGGAACTATCGGTGGTTCTTTTCAAACCAAAACATTGTTTTTCATGATCTCTACTAAAATAGCAAATTGGACAGGGACATACAACCTTAGTTGTTTATGTCCAGAGAGAGACTTTATCTGCAGAAGTGTGATTGTCTCAAATAACCATTAATTATCTACAACAGGCCATTTTCATTTCCTTACTTGTGACACTCTCCAAAACATGTTTGATTTATTGATTTCTTAGCTAGAGGTAGGTAATTTGTAGGCCTTGTTAATATACTGTGCACACTTCATTAGTTTGCTAATGTAATGCAGGATAATCATGCACAGACCTTCAATACCAGAAGCACATATAATAAGCTATTTGGACATTATTTTTCTTTTCCATGTGGGTTAACATGTCTCTTTTCTCCTATTATTTCATTATTTTGTGAAGAATGCATAACAAGGGAAGGACCATTAAGTTGAGCAATCTGAAAGTCTTGCATCTCATAACCAAAAGCTCAGTCTAGCAATATCTTCATATGCAACCCTTTTATCACCTTTTAAAGTTTTTGCAAATTATGCAGGCAGTTCTAACTGATAACCAGCATAAAATCTCTTCTCCACTTTCAAATTTTAAAAAGTGCTTCACAATCATGTGGCAGTATGATTTAAAACTACAGGTTACCTTGAAAATCAAGTCTGAATTATAAAAGTAAACTGCCCTTATAGCTTCATCATCCTATATATGTAGACAAAGTGCAAGCTAATTAGTGAAAAAAGCAAGTTTAAGGTTTTTGTAAAACATATTTACAGCTTTCTTGTACACCTAGAATAGTTTCCCAATGTTTTCCTTCTCTCCCATTGATGACATTCAATGCAACAATGTAATTTTGCAAAATTAAAAGGGTTCCTGTCTTATTTTTGCCTTCAGCTTCATGTTAGAGGCACATACTTCTAGACTCAACACTATAATGCATAGTGGAAATCACCAATTAAAACAGTAACAACAATGGAATATACTGCAAATGAGAACATCTGTCATTTAAAAATGAAATGTTTTTGTAAACAGTCACACTGCAATGTTGTGTTAGGTGAATCATGTAAGGCTTGCATTAGCATGCTGACTATATTTTTTCAGAATATATTTAAATGATCTAAACATTGTCACAGGTTCAACTCAATTAAAATATACCAGAAGTAGCCCAGTGGCACACACATTTGAATTATATATCTATATATCTATAAAGCGTGAGTAAATTTTTGGTTTGTTTTTATGCAAAACTTTTTAATATTAAAACTTAAAACCCCATACACCCCCCCCAACATCCCATACTAAAACAAACCCAAACCTTCATTAGACAACACTGGCTTTTTTTCCCCCTACAGTTCTATTTATATCACTAAATCCAAGGTGGTCAATGTAGTCACAGGCTGAAAGAAGGGAGATTATCACACACTCCAGAGTCAATGGTTAAAACAGAAGATTTGTTATGTTTATAAGTAAGATCAGGGCCAATGTTATAATTACATATATAGCAAGAACAGCTGTTCTGATGATACATTTAAAATGTCAGTATCACTTTTTTATAGCCTTCAACTACATGCTTTAGCTTTATTAAACAATTTTTTAACTTCTTAAAATTTTTAACATGAGCAACTTTGTTGTTGTTAGATCTAAGGTTTCTGTAATTTCTGAATTAATGTTTAACTGATCTGATGGTTTTATTTTATTTTATTTTTAGGGAAATAGCATATACCCATTAGTACTTATGTTCGAAGGTTTGAAATGTCTCAATTCACTTTTCTAAAAAAGGCTATTAGAAAGGTAAAATTAACTGAAGTTGAATCTGCCAAATACAATTTGATATTTAAGATGTTATATTCTAATCCTAGATATAATGGCATAAATTCTTCTAACAAAAACAGCTTCTACATCTGTATAAAGCCCTGACAAGATTTTAGTATTGTTTTGATTATGAATGTCCTCTGTGTGTCTCCAATTTACTTTTACTCAGGAATGTTCAAATGATTCTATATAGCACAATGCTAGTACAATTCTGTACTATGATAAGCTTTCTTGTTGCTTTTTAAATAAAAACAACAAATACCTAGTCAGGAATAAACTGAAAAAAATTTACATTCTTCTCTTAAAAAAGTAAATAAAATAACATTATTTAAAATGTGATTCAGCTATAAGACATTATACAATTACATAGATACATATCAACACAGCACATTCAATTTGCCAAAAATTAATGAATATAAAGCCAATATGGATGCTGGCATATATATGTATGTACAATGATTACAGCATTCATAATTGCACTACACCTGCAATCAGTTTCCAATTATAAGGTGTTTGATGAGGGAACAAAAACTAGCAGCTATTCTTATTAATGTTGTTTTAGAGTGGGGAGTATCAAGGATGAAAAACATCTCATTAGTGTTTATTATTAACTTTGTTACTCAGAGATTGTTTTTCCACCTCTCCTTTCTGCTGAGGCAGCAACTTCTGTGCTAAGTGCACCCTACTGCTACTTGGCAATGTAAGTAATTCAATTATGTCTGACCTCAGAGTTCTGTGTAGCTTGCTAGCTGTCATACACCTGGTCAAAAAATACCTTTCAACCCAAGCTACTCATTAATGGGTGCTACATTTTTGTTATTAAAAATTTGCATGTTTAAATTTCAAGAGTGATTTGCATTAAGAATTCTTTCTAAAGAACATCTATTTTGCATGAAGCCTATAAAATGTCTGTGAATAGGTTGAAGCAACCTTATCAAGAAAGGTTTCTGAATGTGATCATTCATCAATAATTTCATGCTGTCCAAAGGTGCTTGATATTATTAGAGAAAACGTATGCAATCTCATGCCATCTCTGACATAAGAAGAGAATTAAACTGTCTTCTATACGCGTATACTGAGTAGCATGTTCACTCACACTGTTGTTTTTGGCATTAGAAAATGGAACACTTAATAAAAACAGGAACATATGAGTTAAAACTATGTTTATCATTTGGCAGTTGACTCAATCAGGTCAATTCCCAATCCATTAGTTTGGCATTTCAATCACTATCTTAGGTTTCAAAAGTATTGGTTCCATAAAAAGCCATATTTGGCAAGATTTTATACAACAAATTTTTTTCTACTGTGGAAAAGCGCATCTTTCTGAACTGTGAAAGTATGTTTAAATTCTAAATCCATACACAATTATTTCTTTTTTGCAATTCCCAATAGTCTAGTCTCAGAAGTGAAGACAGAATGAGAACACTAAGAATTAAAAAAATCATACTATCAATATTTTTGATCCTTCAGAGAAAGCACATTCTGTAAAATTTGACTGATCACTTCTGATGATAGTAATTTTCTTGAACAAAACACTCGACAGAAAATATATTATCAAGGAATGCAAGTGGTGAAATGGCCATTGTACTTTTAAAACATAGGGAGGGAGGAAGGAGGGGGAGAAAGGGTCAGGGAAAGAGGAACCAGCATAATTTTGCTTCAATAGCAAAAACCTGTTATCCTTTGTGAGTGTATGACTGAGAATTTAGAAACCACTGAGTCACAAGATTTTGACTAAAAAATAAGAAAATGTACTGTGAATGTACTTCAACATCTTTTGGTTTTCCTCCATATAGTTTAAATAATATCATAATATTAACTAAAAAACTCTGTGAACATTCACAGACTGCAGGCCAGCAATAAATTAGTATTATGCAACTTGTTTTCACAGATAATACAGTCCCTCTTGTGCATCTTCAATCATGCAAAGGTGGTCTTGGAGGGCCTCTTAGGCACAGTTAGACCAGGTTGTATTCCTTCAGGTTTAACTGTAGAATTGTGTCCTTGACAGCAGCAAAGACAAAGCGTATATTCTCTGTGTCTGTAGCACAAGTGAAGTGGGAGTAGATAATTTTGTCACTGTCTGGATTCAGGTCTACAAACATCTTCAAGATGAACTCTCGTGCCGCTTGTGCATCCCGTTGTGGTCCTGATAATTAAGAAGAGTAAGTCAGTTTCTCCTAAAGTCAATTCAGTATTTGAGCTAATTTAGGAGGGGAATCTCAGGAGCAGAAAACAAAAAAGACTCAGTCTGTTATCCTTGTATAAGAGAGGAAGGGAGAAATTTTACTAACAAATACTACCATATACTATTTTTTCCCAGTAGGGACCATTGAAAAATAAAAATTGAGGGAAATTCCAGAAGCTGATAATAGAAGAGCTGTTCTTTTTGTGCTGACTACCCTCTTTCTTCCATAAGGTGTTAAAAATGGAGAGATGAACTTGATGACCCCACAAAATGAACAACAGAGGAATTAGTTGCTGTATACTTGTAAATATATTAAAAATGAATGGATTTGGCCCATTTTCAGTGTACTATATTTAAACTATACTTAAGTACATTCTTTTAAAATGTAGCATAATCAAGTTACATCTTAAACTGGTCTGACACTGTCCCCAACAGAATTTAATTTACTTTAGTGTAGCGAGTTTGGTTCAATTTCCTCACATGGGGCACCAATTCAAATTTCAAACCACCACATTTAGTGATAGCAAAATATACATGCTTGCTAGGTGAAGCTGTTCAATTGCAAAACTTAATGTTCTAACAAATCAATTTTCTAAGTTATATATAACAATTCTATTAAATTTAAACAAAGTCTGTAATTCTCAGAACATGAAGTCTATGAAACCAAACTGCATATTCTGCTTTGCATAAGGCAGAAGGCAAAATAATGACTTGGAATCTATAGGAATGAGAATTGGTTCCTGTTCACAGCCAAAAGAGCAGTACAGAAGTAGGAACATTAGCCACAGGTTATTTTTTCCTATACTGTGTATACATATACTGTTCCAGTGCAATTTTCATAGGCCATTATTTAATTGTCCTCCTGTTTCTGCAATGTGGGCTTCTACAGAACACGTATGTTTGCTGTGCCTCTTCCTCCTATCTCCTCATTAGTTCTGGTCTTGTTGTATGACAATATAAATACCAGCACTCAGCTGTTATATAGTTCTGTCCTTCAATGGTGTTGGGGGTTAGATTTGTTTCCTTTTTTTTAATGTAGAATTCTTTCCCGTAAGTTGCTAGGAAACTAACTACTTGGTACTTATGAGTACTTGGCCCAAACAAAAGAAGTGGCCAAAAGTTGGGAGGGGGAAGATAGCGCGGGTTTTGGGGGCAGGGAACCAATGGGCTGGGTATAGGCAGTGCGTCTCTGGCCCTCGGCAAGGACGGAGGACAGCGAGGCTGCTTTTGTTTGCTGCAAGGGGAGTTCAGTCACCACTGATTCCGGCCTAGGGAAGCTAGGTATCATCTGCCCCTGTGCCTGGGACTTTGCAGCTCGTCTCTCCCTCCTGCTGACCCTGCCTGCCGCCGCCGGGGCGGCTTTTCCTCGGCACTGCTCCTTCTTTGCTACAAAGTGACCTCGGAACTCCTGCCCTGCGGGGACACCCCATCATTTCCAGCTACCACTGCAGAACTTCTGATTCGTCTCATCCACTAGTTGGGACTTCCCACTGTTCCAACTCTGCTCTCCAGAAGGCACTGGGATCAGAATTTTCCCCTGGGCTCTGTGAAAGCAGAGCCCCTCAAGGTTCCTGGTTCTGTTTTATTGTTAATGCAGTAGTAGTTGTTGTTTGTTTTGTTTTGTTATATATATACATATATCAGTAAAGAACTGCTATTCCTACCCTCAATATCTTTGCCTGAGAGCTCCCTTAATTTTCAAAAATTGCGATAATCCGGAGGGAGGGGGGTTTGATTTGTCCATTCCAAAGGGGGCCCTGGTCTCCCCAGCAGACACCTGTCTCTTAAACTAAGACAAATAGTTATGAAATCTGTATTTAGGAAGTTAGTATGCACCCACATAACTTTCAATGACTGCACAATAAAACATTTTTAATATTTAAATACAAATTTAAGCATTTCTAATTTGGATAAATGCACAAATTAGGTAACAATGGAATCACGAAAGATAAAATACTTTCTGATATCTATTGGTTGCAAAGCCTTATGGAAGGAGAACATGATTCTGAAATGTCTTGTATGCACATGAATATGTATGTGTATATATAGACATACACAGACACATTTTCTGAGATGTAGAGGACATGTAAATATAATAATTTCTCTGAACTAGGACAAAGAGGACTTCAAAATTTTTAAAATTTCCAAACAACAGATTCTAGCCTTTAGCTTCCTCACATATTCTATAGAAACAGCAGAAAAAATAATTTCCCTGGGTTTTTTTTACTCTTAAGAAAGTTAAATATTTGTAAAGGAGACTCCAACACTTTCAAATACAATGATTTCTTCAAAATAAGACATTGTTTTAATCAACTTCCTAGAATTTTGTTAAACAATTTTACAGTGGGTAGGCACAGGTTTGTTCCTCTTTTAAAATCTACTGCACTATTTAAAGCCCATATCCAAATTTTGCTTGCCTAATAGCATGTCTGGTTATTATAATGTAATTAGATTTTTTTTTTTAACTGGAATTCAAGTACAGAAAACTGAGATTAAAAAGAAAGTTTGCCACCTCAGGTATTTAGAAAAAGGGAATGAACCAATGCTAGATTTACAATGCTAAATGGTTACAATCTAAATAATCTTGGAAAAGAATTATAATACAAGTCAATAGGTTTCCTGTCCATAGCTCCCTTTTTAGCAGTCTTAAAGGGGTTTCTCTATATGATAGTCAAGTCCTGTATAAAAAGCACTACAATTTAGCTTGGCTACATTAACTTGTAATCGTCAGCATTTATTTTCTTTGAAGACTCTGGAGGAGAGTATGCTTCCACAGATAGATATTTTTAAATTCTTTCCTTCCCAAACATGGCCATTTTTTGTGTTTTTCCTCACTCCCAGCACTTCATTCCAGTCTTTGAGTTGGTCTTTTAGTATGATCTGTGAAAGCATATCCTCATGTGATACTCTGACCCTTGAGCACATCTCAGTCTCTCATCCAATGTTGTTATGACATACTGTGTAGTACAACTGCTTAGTTTAATCAGTCCCGTTTGCCATCTTGGTTACCATTTCTCATCCCTATGCTACTTTCTCCATTGTACTACCCACATGGGAAAAGTGATCCAGTTGAAAAATACCTAATTCTGATGAGTTCTCCAAATGTATCTATCTTCAACATCTCCAAACAGGGTGTTGGAACAGCAGAGAGGGACACACAGTGACTTATGCAAGCCAAAGACTTTGCAATTGTCTTGGTTTCAGCTGGGATAGAATTAATTTTCTTCTTAGTAGCTGGTTGTATTGTGTCTGACTGAGATAGAGTTCATTTTTTTCTTAGCAGACCTCACAGTGTTTTGCTTTGCATTGATAGCTGGAAGGGTGTTGATAATACACCAGTGTTTTGGCTATTGCTGAGCAGCACTGTCCCTCTAACATTCCTTACCCTCATCAAGGGGCTGTGAGTGGGCAAGATCCTGGGAGGGGACACAACCAGGACAGCTGACCCAAAGAAACCAAAGGGATATTTCATACCATATGATGTCAGCTCAGATATAAAAGTTGAGGGAGAGAGGAGGAATGGGGGCATTCATTATTCTACATTGTTTGCCTTCTGAAGCAACTGCTACATGTGCTGAAGCCCTGCTTCCTGGGAAGTGGCTGAACATTGCTCACTAATGGGAAGTAGAGATTAACTTTCCCCATTGCCTTTGTGCACTCAAACTTTCACTTTTCTTTTTTTGCTTTAGTAAACTGCTTTATCTCAACCTACTTGTTATTTTCATCTTATTTTCTGTGCCCTGTCCCATTGGGGAGTGATAGAGCGGCTTGGTGGACACCTGGCATCCATCCAAGGTAAAACCACTATACTGGTACAGTGCTGTGTTTTAGATGAGATGGGCATTAGTCAGTGGGTGGTGAACAATTACACTGTGTGCTAATTGCTTTTATTGTACATCAATTGTTTTTATTCTGTCCTTTTCATTAATATTATTATTGTCATTAGTATTATTACTATATTTTATTTTACTTCAATTATTAAACTGCTTTTATCTCTAACCATGGGTTCTGCCTTTTTTCTGATTCTTCTCCCCAGGCAGGCAGGAGTAAGTAAGCAGCTGTGTGATACTGAGTTTCCAGATGGAAGTAAAGTACAACAGTCATCCACTTCATCTTTCTACCAAAAGAAATCAAATTAAATCATAACCTTCTCTAAGGGGTTAAGTCCAGCAAGATCTGCAGAATTAGACATTTAAAAGACTTTCAGGTCTGGCCTACTGGCTATGGCCCTACCTGTCCATAACCGTTTTTTGTTTTCCTTACCCATGGTAAAGAAGAAGAGGAAGAGGGTTTCTCTGAGCTGACTGACTGAAAATCTGACAACCGTCTATGTTGAAATGACTAGCCTAGTAGATGAGGGGAGAGCAGTGGATAACGTCTAGTTGGACAAGAGTAACTAGTGGGGCACCCCAGTGGCCAACACTGGATCCAGTCCTATTTAACATCTTCTTTAAGGATCTGGATAAGGGAGAAGAGTGTGCCCTCAGCAAGTTTGTTGGCGACACAAAACTGAGAGTGGCTCCATCCAGAGGGACCTTAACAGGCTGGACAAATGGGCTGACAGGAACCTCATGAAATTCAACAAGGGCAAGTGCCAAGTCCTGCACCTGAAGAGTAACTAGGCACTAATATATACTGGGGGCCACCTAACTAGAAAGCAGCTTGGCAGAAAAGGGACCTGAGGGTCCTGGTGTGTCACAGTGCAGCCAGTCTGTAGCTGGACAAGATAAATCTAGCCATAACACAAAACCAATTCAGCTAGCCTGGTTTGTTCTAGAAAAGAAGTAGAATAAGTTCCTGGGTGAACAATGATAGGATAAATTTGAACTCAGACAGGGACCCTCAGCCAACCCTGTTCAAGCCTAGATGCAGAAAGGCCACTGGCCGGGGATCTGGGCGGAGACAGATCCCAAGCAATCAGCTATCTAAACCTGGGAAAATCAAATCCCCTATAAAAGAGATGACCATAAAAACTCAGTGCTGTTTGTTGAGGATGCTCAGTGAGTTTGTGTTGTTTCTGTCTCCAACAAATGATCCATAACGTAATATCTGGTGATTCCCGACGTGAAGACAGCAGCTATCCCGTGAGCAGAATGGGGGGAGACAGACAAAATGTGCGTGAAAAGCCACAAACCAGCAAAAAGCTGGAAAAAATCAAGAGACATGCAAGAAGAGCTGCCCAAAATATACAGCGAGCAGAGCTATGAAACATGAGATAGAAGATATTCATTAAGAATAGGCATTCAGATGATGTGTGTTGCTTAATACTTGATGCTCTTTGGGCTGTTGGCTAAGGAGGGAGGGGACAGGACTATGCATGGGAACAATAAGGAGGAATGCAAAGATGTCTGGCAAGAAGGAAGATGTTTACCAAAACAGGAGACAAGAATAAAAAAAACTGAGATAACGAGGCTCCTCAGGCCCCAGGACCAGATAAGACTGGCCTCATAGCTTGGACTATGACCAGAGGATCAGTGAGCATGTGCAAGGCAGTGGGGTCAAAGGTTCATCTCAAGAGGAAGACTGTTTCCTTCATACCAGAGACCACCAAGACGACCAC